>JAYESD010000011.1:18155667-18442245 GCA_036927565.1 Tuctoria greenei | reverse complement strand
GTGGGGCTGATTGTTGTTATTGCCAGCCTGCAGCTGTCCCATTGTTTGTATCATGGTCTGCATGAGCTGGTTCTGCATAGCTAGTAGTTGTTCAATATTGATAGCTCCATGAGCATGTCCTTGTTCGTTGTTGTTTTGAGGTACTCCATTGTTCTCCCCCTCATCATTAGCATCCCTCTGGTTGCGAGTCCTCACCATCTAGAGAAAAGCAATAGGTAAGAATTTAGAAACGTCCCCAACTATATGCATCAAGGGATATGAATCTAACCAACTGGCTATACTAGCCTAGGTGGACATGGCAATGCTAAAGCATCCCAAAATCCTCTATTAAGCACACAAGCAAGCAATATATATAGCAAACAGCACACCAAGCAAGAACACATTGATTCCTGAGTGCTCCTATGTGCTCTAAAGTGTCCATTCTATCTAGGCTGCATCCTACGGTCAACCTGTGGCTCTGATACCAATCTGTGACGCCCGGTTCCGAAAATGAACCAAGCTAACGCATATGTGTGCCCAGGATGTTCAACACACATACACGAGTGCAATCACAAATGATAAACAGATAATTACCATATCCTCAAATACTAGCTCCAATGAATATTAATGACAAGTTCAACTAATGCAGCGGAAATAAACTAACTAAGCAACTAAGCAAACTAAGCAAAAGGGATAGCGCAGCTCCATGCAACACCACAGGCAAAGCAGACGGTAGACACGGCCTAGATCTCCACATTATCGCTATTAAACTCACAATTCTGACCTGCAACTGTTGGGGGGGATTCCAAGAGTGAGTACATGTCGTACTCAGCAAGTGTGGAAAGTATGACATGTGGTTGATTCAAATGACGACAATAATAATGGCAAAGTGCTGAAAAGTACAGTAAAACATTTGAAAAGCGATGTATCACATTTATGTAAAGTAAACCCATCATAAACCATGTAACCATAATAATACCAGTCCATAAATCACCATTATCAATAACCATAATCAATGTCATAAACCATAATTCCATCCATAACCATAATATCAACCATAACCATTACCAAACCATAACCATCCCAAATCCCAATTTCTCTCTAATCATGGAAGTTGTCCAGGTGCTCATAACCGGGAGCACGGCTATCATGATAGTTTCAATTAACTCTGCAGAGTTTGTACCTCTTTACCCACGTGTTCGTGATTTCATCACCTTTCGGCGACTAAGAATCTCCCTTATGCCCATGACCCGTCAGTCATATTACACACTTCCATTGGTGTGTGGCCAAGAGATCACAAAATAGCCTTTACAAAGGGATTACTAGCCTATTTAGACCCCACTGAGGTTTCACCGGTGGCAATGCCTCCAACTGAGCACATCTTCAACCAAGGGCCCCCTCTTGAGCCATTCGGATCCCAGGGTAGTCCCACCAATCATCAACAAACCCAATCTGACTACCCCTTCCCCGAGCATCCTTAATGGTCCAAATAGCACTGGCAAAGCCCTAATTAATCAGCTACGCCGCACCCATAACTTGGCCTCATGGTGGCACTGTAGTCCTGGCTTATTCTCGCATGAACCGGTCCTTAGATCTAAAGCAAGCAAAGCACCATAACATCCAACCCATCCACATACCAGGCTTGCTCAGATCACCCATTACCATACCATATTG
Organism: Tuctoria greenei; assembly: GCA_036927565.1. Taxonomy (NCBI): domain Eukaryota; kingdom Viridiplantae; phylum Streptophyta; class Magnoliopsida; order Poales; family Poaceae; genus Tuctoria; species Tuctoria greenei. The sequence goes on along the minus strand of JAYESD010000011.1, from coordinate 18,440,592 downwards.
ACCAGTTCACGTTAACCAGAATAGCATTGATGCATAATTAAATGTGTAGTGTTGTTTTCCATCCCAATTAATTAAGCGAAGCAAAAAGGTAAAAACCCTTCCCGACTCTCTACCATAAATTCCAGGTGACAAGGGTGGTTAAACAAATCTAGTAAACTTCCTACCATATGATTCCCATCAAATTGACACAAGCATGCAGTTTTGCAAACAAAACATTTATTTTAAAACAGGATCAATATGCTTCAAGGACACTTGCCTTGCTCTGGCGGATAGGGTTGCTCAAGCGCTTCGAAATCTTGATTCTGGAAATCCTCGTACACGATCTCTTGAGCACTTCCCTCTACTCGTGATCACACATACAAGAAAATACATACAAATCAACATGATGCACACACATTAATCAACATGCGATGATATGCATGCATGCAAGGACCAATTAATTAATTAACTATGGTTGTTTATTTATTATATGCAACTAGTTCATACGTGTTCATATGAGTTTACGGGGGTTTTAGAGTGGATTAATGCTGCTGAAAATAAAAATACGATGCAACTACGATCAATTTACGTCTATTAGATTCGATATGGTCGCTAAAATTCGCATCGGGAACATGGCCTACCGTAGATGCGATGGCTTTGATGATTTCGGGATGGGGACAATGCGTAGACGAAGTGGATGGCGCAGCAGTCCCCCGGCGGCACGACGACGGCGACGATCTCCAGTGGACGGTGGCACCCTCCTCTTTTTCTTCCTCTTCTTCCCCTCTTTTTTTCTTCCTTTTCTTCCCCTGGCGCAGCCCTCTGGTCCCTGTTGTTTTTTTACCGGCGGCGTTTCTCTATGGTGGCGGCTGTTTCTGGATCGGGGAAAAAAACTAGGGCCTACGGTCTTTTTATAGGCGCGTAGGGGGGACTCGATCGGGGAGTCCGGCTCGGTACCGAGAGCGCGGTCGCGGCGGCAATATCGGGATCGGGTACGCGGGAGCGGGCGGCCGAGCCTCGCGCGGGAGCGCGCTGCGTCCGTCGTGCGGGGTGGCGTGGCCAGCGGGGCGCGTACGCGGGTCGTTCGGGAGGCGGGGTCCAGCGGGCGGGCGGTGCGTGCGCGGTGCGGCCGGGTTGTCGGGGCGAGCGCGTGAGGGGGCACGGGAATCGGGGGGGGGGGGGGGGCTGGCGCGTGGGCGGCAGGCGGGGCCCAGCCGTGCGGTGCACGGGGCGCTGGTGGGAGCGGCGGGAAAAATCGGGCGGCGGGGGTTATGCGGGAGCGGGAGGCGGGAGCGGGATTCGGAGGGGGGGGGGGCGGTCGGGCGACCGAGCGTGGGGTGGCGCGCGCGCGGGGCCCAGGGGGCGGCGCGGTCGGCTCCGCGCTGGAGGCGGCGGGGTGCTGGCTGGGCCGGTCGGCGGCCTGGCCGGCGGCCCCTTTTTTTCTTTTTTTTCTTTTTCTTTTATTATATATATTTTTTATATATGTTATTATTATATTGTTATTTATGTTTTATTATTTTTATTTATCTTATTTATTTTATTCATTTACTTTTTATATATATATCTTATTATATATATATTATTTATTTATATGTTTTATATTTTTTTTATTATTATAATTTTTATACTTATTCTCTATCACAAGTTTTAGGCTATAATTATTACTTTTTTATTTCTTCTTTTGCTACACATATATGTACGTTTTATCCTTTTATTATCTTTTTTTATTCTACTAAATGTTTAATGCATGATCATGTATGCAATGCATGATGCGAAAATTTAGGGTGTTACAGACTAGGCCACCGACCTTTGCTCAAGCTGCTGACCCTACGGATGCCAATGGTTGGCTCAAGTCCGTGGAGAAGAAACTCGTAATAGTCCAATGCAGTGATCGTGAGAAGATTCTATTTGCTTCCCATCAACTTGTTGGAGCAGCTGCGGATTGGTGGGATTCGCTATGCAACACCCATGAAAACTAAGAGAGAATTACTTGGGCTGAATTCAAGGAGAGATTCCGTTCTCATTATGTGCCGGAAGGTGTCATGATTTCGAAGAAGCAAGAATTTGAGAACTTGAGGCAAGGAAGATCAAGTGTGGGTGAATAGTGTAAAATCCCTAACTTTTGTAAACACTTATCACATCTTTAAACATGCTAGTTATGAAGAAAGAGGTTTATGTGTCACATGAATTGTTGAATGCACATGAGGATGAGGGGGTACACAAATTTTGTTTATCTCATACTCAACACAAATGAACATGATGATTTAACCTCATATTTTAAGCCTCTTTGAAGTGAATAACACTCACGCAAGTGTGGTGAAGTTTAAACACCACTTTGTATTTAAATTCTTTTGTACAGTAAATGGAATTTGGAGTTGGCTTCAAATGACCATGTTCAAACTACACATATTGATGTATTTGAATCACCCAATGGGATTCAAATATTCCAAATAGCTTACATTTCAAATTTTATAATTTTTGGAGCTGGTTTACTATTTATTTCAATGGAATCATTGAAAAAGGATTTGAATTCAAATTTGAATTTGAATCTGAACCAAACTTTGTCCAATTCAAAATCTGATTGCAGATTTGAGTTCCCCATATTTTTCATAGCCTACCCACCAATTTTGATAATTTTTTGACACAGTTCATGAGGGAATTCTTTGGAACAGAAAGGATAGACTAAAAAGGGAGGTAGGCCCCACATGTAAGTCTCACAAATGAGTGAACCGACTCTGTCTTTTGTTCTCAGCAGGACAGTGCGCTTGTTGATGCCGCCAGCACACAAGCTCGCGCCTAAGGAAAAGATCAAGGCGTTTTCCTTGTCCTTATCATCCTGCAGACGAGAATACTGCTCCCTGGTCCAGTTTTTCATCTCTGGTTAACAGCAAAGAGCACCACAACGCTGCTCTGCTCACCACCTTGCGCAGCAACGTTGTTGACCCGTCGAGCCATGCCTCTGATAGCTCCTGCGCTAAACCGAGGACACCAAAAGCTTCAGCATGGTCTCCTACCTCTCCTCAAGTTGTCCCAGTTCAGTTTCCTCCCTCCCCACGCGGTGAACAGCTTCCCCAAGCTCTGTTCCGGGCTGCCGTCGTGGCTCCTCGTTGTAGGGCGAAACCACAAGCTCTCCCCTCCCAACAAGAGCGTCACCAGGTCCGTGAAGCTCCCCTATCCACGTTCTTGTATCAAATTGAGCTCCCATAGCTTGGTTAGGTAGGGAGATCGAAATTCGTGACCCACACATGTGAACTCTAGGTCGCCGGAAACCTCCCTTCCCGCCATTTTCCCCTCAATTAGAGCCCAGATCCTAGCTCCCCATGTCGCCATGAATCTTCTAGACATAATTTCTGTCAGTTTAGGACATTGGTGAGCCATGTCCCATGGTGCCCAAGAGGTCACCGCCGCTGCCATCATCGCCGGCGACTTTCCACTCCCCGTGCCGGGTCTTCATTAGGCCAAAAATGTGTTCCAGAATGCGGGGAGCAACTATTGTTTTTGGGTAGTGGTCATTTGACGCTCCTAGGAGCGGGAACGGCCGCATGAAGTCAGTAGGAAGCTCCCAGTTCGAACTGGCTGGAGGTTGAAGACAATGCTGTCAGTGGGTCCCACTGTCAGCCGGTTTAAATTCTTTTCCAAATTCCAGCGAATCAGTTCAAGTTCAAAAATCTATAACTCTCTGTAGGAGTGTCCAAAAATCTTAAAACAAATTTTTGTGAAAGCCCTTGAGCTCTAGTTTCTGATAGTACCACTTAGTTTGCATGAAAACCAATTTTCAATTCTGGGTAATCTAATTACTCCAAACACTCATGGAATTTACACAGCTGATCACTCCATTAGAAATTCACCAAAAATTACCAGGAGCCTAATTTAGGTGTTCCTCATCTCCAGTAAAAATATCAGGCGCATTTAACCTGTATAGGTTGCCTAAACCTCAATTTTAGTTCTGCTGTTCATAAATCACCAGAAACTATTTCCAGAAAATCATTTCCAACTTCTAAATTCAATTTATCCTATTAGAAATACTCCCAAAATACCAAATAAACTCCTGTATACTCTTTATGATCCATACTTTGAAGTTGATCAGACCAAATCATCATAAACTCATAGATCCTGTATAATTAGTTCTAGTAAGTTGATTCCTTCCTAGAATTGTTTCTGCTGTTTTATTCAGTTTCCACCTTCCAAATTTTTACAGAATACTCCCCTATGTACCCCTCTTATACTATAAAAATTTCGGAATTTATTAATTTCATTAACTGTGCCTAATAGCAGTTCTAACCTGTAGGATAATTGATAATCATAGTCAGCAGAAAAGTGTCAGATTATCATAGCAACTTCTATATTCTACATAAGACCACTGACCATTGACATTTAATCGAGTCGCAAACTAAGACAAGCCCCGATTTGCATTTAAAAGCTTTTTAATGTTTTCCAGTTTTTTTATACACTTACGTCTATAAGTTGTATATGATATGTGTATTACGCGTAAGGTGTTTGATACTCCACTTGCATATCCACAAATCTTAGGGGGGGGGGGGGGGGGACGTGTAGAACTGTCATGCTAATGTTGTAGATATACCGATAGAAGTCGAGTAGTTGGAATCTACTCGCAAGATAGGAATGACAGTTCATATGAGGATGAAAGATGAGAGAATGGCTTATGAGATGAATATGAGACCGAGCAGGAGGATAGGAGTCGACGAGATGGAGTCTCGGGCACATAGCCCTACCTGTGTCGCTTGAGGACCGTGTCGGATGCGGCACCATTGGGAAAGCTTGAACTGTACTGGTTGCATAATTGGATATGGGCCCAATAAACTGATGTAACTCCAGACTGTAGTGTGGAAACTCCTCTGGTGTCCTTGAATAGAGATGCGAAGGCACAAAGGTGTAAATCTTCTAGCGGGCAACTTTGATGTGTCCGTGTAGGAGACCTTTTGCCCGAGATGAAGAGGTTTGTTGGCATTGGGGTCTTGGGTGAAAGGTGGCCACTGTGACGCCCGGTTCCAAAATGAGCCAAGCTAACGCATATGTATGCCCAGGATGTCCATCACACATACACGAGTGCAATCACAAAAGAGTATACAGAAAATTACCACAGAACAAGATTAATTATCAAATTTTATTACACAAACCAGATTATCCTCGAATACAACCTCTAATGAATATTTATGACAAGTTCAACTAATGCAGCGGAAATAAACTAATTAAGCAACTAAGCAAACTAAGCAAAAGGGATAGGGTATAGCGCAGCTCCAATCAACACCACAGCCAAAGCTGACAGTAGACACGGCCTAGAACTCCGCATTATCACCATTAAACTCTCAATCCTGACCTGCAACTGTTGGGGGGATTGCAAGAGTGAGTACATGTCGTACTCAGCAAGTGTGGAAAGTATGACATGTGGCTGATTCGAATGACGAATATAATAATGGCAAAGTGTTGAAAAGTACATTAAAACATTTGAAAAGCAATATATTACATGTATGTGAAGTAAACCCATCATAATCATAAGTAATACCATAATACCAAATCTGAATTCATTACCATCATCAATAATTCCATATTTCACCATTTGCCAGTAACCATATTCAATACCAAAAATAAACCCATAGCCATAATACCAACCATAACCATCCCAAATATCATCCCAATACCGAGTTCCCTCTAATCATGGAAGTTGTCCAGGAGCTCATAACCGGGAGCACGGCTATCATGATAGTTTTATTAGACTCTGCAGAGTTTGTACCTCTTTACCCACGTGTTCGTGATTTCATCACCTTTCGATGACTAGAACCTCTATTATGCCGTCTCACACTTCTGTCGGTGTGTGGCCAAGAGATCACAAAATAGCCTTTACAAAGGGATTACTAGCCTATTTAGACCCCACTGAGGTTTCACCGGTGGCGATGCCTCCAACTGAGCACATCTTCAACCAAGGGCCCCCTCTTGAGCCATTCGGATCCCAGGGTAGTCCCACCAATCATCCACAAACCCAATCCGACTACCCATTCCCCGAGCATCCTTAATGGTCCAAATAACACTGGCAAAGCCCTAATTAATCAGCTACGCCGTACCCATACTTGGCCTCGTGGTGGCACTGTAGTTCTGGCTTATTCTCGCATGAACCAGTCCTTAGATCTAAAGCAAGCAAACCACCATAACATCCAACCCATCCACATACCAGGCTTGCTTAGATCACTCATTACAATGTCACATTAACCAGTTCATGTTTACCATAATCTCATCCATGCATAATTAAATTGAGTGGTATAGTTGTTTCCCCATCCCAGTTGATTAAGCGAAGCAAAAGGTAAAAAACCCTTCCCGACTCTCTACCATAAACTCCAAGTGACAAGGGTGGTCAACAAAACTAGTAAACTTCCTATCATAGGATTCCCATCAATTTGACACAAGCATGCAGTTTGACAAACAAAACATTTAATTTAAAAATAGGATTAATATGCTTCAAGGACACTTGCCTTGCTCTTGCGGTTGATTAGGGTCAAAGCCTTCAAACTCTTGGTGCTGTATATCCTCTGCGGCACTTTCTAGCGCAAATCCGTCTAATCCGCACAATAAGCATACAAGACAAGAAACACAATCAAAGAGTGCACATATATTACTCAATATGACATGACATGCATGATTGATGAAATGCAAGGTAGAACTCGTTAATAGATTGCTTTTAATGATCACTAACTAGTTATATTAGCTTTTAACAAGTTTATACAGGTTTGGATTCGATTAGATCAAATTTTATAATTAATTCAACCCAATTTAACCAGAAGGATCGGACTAGTCCGCTAGGGACCGGACAAGTCCGCCCTCTGCGAGATCAGCATATTAGAGTTTTCTAGATCGACGTGAATTTGGAGATTAGGGGTCGAATTCACGTAAGGAAAAGAGAATAGAAGGTATACCAGGTGTTTAGAACTCCAATGAATCAAGAAACTTGGATGTAACACTTGGATCTTGATGATCTAGGGTTGGTGATGAACTTGGAGATGAATTGGTGGTGAAGGACGAAACTTGGTGGAGATCTTGATCCTCTTTCGTTTCCTCCTCTTCTTCTTCTTGCTTCGGATCTTCTCCTCCCTCATTGATGGTGGCTCCCCATGAACTAGGGTTTGGGTGGGTGGAAAAGTGGCAAATAGACGTCAATCCAAGGGGTGGGGCTGTTTATATAGAGGTGGAGGCTAGGGTTAGATGGATTTCGAGTTTTGGGATGAGTAGAGACCGGTTTAGAGTCCCACATGGGCTCTAAAAGAGTTAGGCACGATGTCCCTAGGCCCACTTAACATGAAACCCAAGAAACAAGTCGTAAAACAAAAGATCAACTCAGAGTCGCGAAATATCGGACAAGTCCAGAAAGGACCAGACTAGTCCGAAGTCATCCAGAGAGAAAATCGGACCAGTCTGGCCTAAAATCGGACAAGTCCGACTTTGAACAGAGAGGAAAACGGACAAGTCCACTGGAACACCGGACTAGTCCGGAAAAGTCCAAGGACTTAGCAATTTTTCAAGGATTCATGGAATATCGGACTAGTCCGAAAGTTTCCAGTGCCAAAATCGGACTAGTCCGCAACAAAAACGGACAAGTCCGTTTTTAGTCAGAGGGAAATTGGACTAGTCCTCAGCAATATCGGACTAGTCCGCACTTTCCTGCGTTTTAAGTGCGGTTTTGCTCAAAATCAATTTTAAACTCGTTCCTCTTGTTGTGGGTTAATGTTAAACATGTATATGAGTGTATGTAGGGCATGATGCATGAAAATGGGGGTGTTACAAACCTACCCCTCTTAAAATGAATCTCGCCCTCGAGATTCGACGCGGAAGAGAAAAGATAGGGAAAGTCCTTCTTGAGATCATCCTCCAATTCCCACGTCGCTTCTTTTTCTATGTGGTGTTTCCATTGAACTTTACACCATCTAATGACCTTGTTCCTTGTGACTCTCTCCTTGGTTTCCAAGATTTTGATCGGTTGCTTGGCATAAGTCAAATCTTCCTCTAGCTCCAATCCTTCCATTGGCACTTGTTCTTCCGGTACTCTCAAGAACTTCTTGAGCTGGGAAACGTGAAAGACATCATGTACGTTTGAAAGATGAGCTGGCATTTCCAACTTATACGCTATTTCTCCTCTTTTGTCCAAAATCTTGAATGGTCCAATATAACGAGGTGCGAGCTTGCCCCTTATGTTAAACCTTTTATGACCCCTCATTGGTGACACCTTGAGGTAAACAAAATCTCCCACTTCAAAGGCAAGTTTCCTTCTTATATTGTCCGCATAGCCTTTTTGCCTTGATTGGGCAGCCCTCAAGTTTTCACGAATTATTCGGACTTACTTTTCGGCTTCTTGCAACACATCCGGACCAAATACTTGAGTTTCTCCTGCCTCATTCCAGAACAAAGGTGTCCTACACTTCCTCCCATAAAGCGCTTCATACGGTGACATTTTCAGGCTTGCTTGGTAACTATTGTTGTATGAAAATTCTGCGTATGGCAAGCTTTTGTCCCAACTCTTCCCATGCTTCAAAGCACAAGCTCTTAACATATCTTCCAAAATCTGATTGGTCCTCTCGGTTTGTCCATCCATTTGAGGATGATATGCTGAACTAAAATTTAACCTCGTTCCCAATGCTTCATGCAATTTTTGCCAAAATCTTGAGGTAAATTGAGAACCTCTATCCGAGACTATCTTCTTTGGGACTCCATGTCGACACACAATATGCTCCATGTATATTTCGGCCAATCGTGCAGCTGTATATTTGGCCTTCACAGGGACAAAATGAGCTGACTTGGTTAAGCAATCTACAATTACCCAAATTGAGTCATACCTGGACTGAGTACGTGGTAACCCAACTATGAAGTCCATTCCAATTTCTTCCCACTTCCATTCCGGAATCTTCAACGGTTGCAATAATCCGGCTGGCCTTTGATGTTACGCATTGACTCGTTGGCACACATCACACAATGCTACGTATTCAGCTATGTCCTTCTTCATGCTATCCCACTAATAGCAAGTCTTCAAGTCTTTGTACATCTTTGTACAACCAGGGTGAATTGAGTAAGGCGAGTCATGTGCCTCCTTTAATATTGTCTCCCGAATATGCTTTACATTAGACACCACTATCCTCTTTCCAAGCCATAAGGTACCATGTTCATCTTCATCAAATCTGAATTCTCTCCCTTCTTCGGTCCTTTCCTTGATTTCCTTGATCTCCTCATCTGTGGTTTGTGCCTCTCGAATTTCTTGCTCCAGGGTTGGGTTTAACTCCATCATCTCCATCTCATTTACAAATCCGAGGTTCAACCGTTCAAACTCCTTACATAACTTGAATGGTAACTCTCTAACTGTGAGTTGGTGACTTACTCCCTTTCTACTCAAAGCATCGGCCACTACATTGACCTTTCCCGGATGATAGTTGATCCCCAGATCATAATCTTTGATGAGCTCCAACCATCTTCGTTGCCTCAAGTTCAGATCCGTTTGTGTGAAAATTGTAAGACCTATGTGTGCTGAATACATTGGCTTGTAGTGAATACACTTGGCTTTGATGATAAAAGTTTTGAATATCACCAAAACACCTTTTTGTCAAGGTCAGACTCTAACTCTGAGCTACAGCAAGGTCCGACGGTAGGTCTGGCTTGTTTTGGGTAGCTCTGGTTACGTTAGATGCTAGGTCTGGCTTCTTGGTAAGGACCGACTAGCTTTGGTTAGCTCCGGTGAATCTTTAGCTCCGGCATGTCTTTGATAGCTCCGGCATATACTTGATAGCTCCGGCATGCTTTTGCTAAGCTCCAACGTACTTTGTCTAGCTCCGGTTTTTGGGTTGACTAGGTTTGACTAGTTTTTTGGTAAGCTCCGGTGCTAGGATCTAGTTTTGGTAAGCTCCGACGCTAGGTTCTACTAGCTTTTGATAGCTCCGGCTCAAGCTCCGGGTTGCTCTGGCAAGGTCCGGAACTTGACCGAAGTGCTTCTGCTTTTCATTTGCAATGTTTCGTACTTTCTTTACATTGTTGAAAAGATTGCTTAGTATTTATTTGCTAAGTTTTTGGTGCGTTTTGGATGATATGGTTGATATCGTTTCTACTGTGGTTTTGCAACATGCTTATGTGAGGTTCTCACGTAAGGTGTTGTATTCGGAACTAACTTAAGTCAAGTCGAGGACTTGGGCTCGTATGTATTGTTTGTTTGTTCATGTGCAGGTGTTGCTTGAGTTCAAGTCATGTCTGGTGACAGGATCCATTGGACTAGTCTCAAGAGGAGATGAGGTTCCAACAACCAAGTTCGGGAGGAACTGTGGTTGAGCGGGTCAGGAGGTCGCGCAGGATGATTGAATCAAGGGAAGTGCATATGAAGGTCAAAGGAAGGTGTTCGCACGTGTGCATGAGGTGCATGACGTGGCAATATGCTTCTAGAGATGGATTATGGAAGGAAGATCTGATTGGAAGGATCGGATCGTATCGGTTGAAGACTTTGGCTGCGGCGGAGTCGGTTATGGCTCGGTATGGAAATATCGAGTTGGTTATGTTAGGATTTCGTGTGGGTCACGAATTTGAGTTGTTTAGGAATGTGGGATACGTTCCTAAGGTGTTTGGAAGTCTTAAGATTGCTTCTATCTGCGTATAGAAGAGTCCTAAGCAGTTATGAAAAGTTCTGATTGTGATCGGATTAGGATTGGAGTCCTAGTTGAGATTGGGATGGCCTAAGGGCTGGTTGTATAAGCGAGGGAAGGCCAAAGCTCGTGAGAGATGACTTTGGGCTGTTCCTCTTGTGTTTTATTGAATAAAATTTGTAGTTTGAAGGAACTTTTGTGCCTTGTTCGTCCGACTTGTTCCAGACAAGTTTTACTCGTCGAGTTTCTGGACAGCACTACCTTTCGTCGGTGATTTTATCATAACTCGAGTTTTATAGATCCAATTGACGTGATTCTTTTTGGGTTGTCTTCACAACTTGAGTGTATATCATCTGTCAAAATTTCACGGTCATTGGATTTGTAGTTTCTGAGCTACACGAGTTTCTTTGCAGCATTCCAGAAACTGTTTTTCTCGGGTAGGTCAGATTGACCATAGTCTGATCTTTCGATCATAACTTGAGTTTTTCTCGACGGATCTGAGTACTTCTTTTTGTGTTGTCTTCGTGACTTGATTATCTCTGATATCTATCACTTTTGTCACGGTGAAACACGTTTTAGATTAGTCTCATACACGATTTCTTTAACAGATCGTTTTTCTACCGAAGGGATTAGGGTTTTATTGTTTCCGCTGCGTAAGATTTTTAAATCTACCATTCACCCCCCGTCTGGTAGCTTTTCACGTGCTCTTCGATCCTACAATTGGTATCAGAGCCACAGTGCTCTAATCTTTGTGATTTGCGCGTGTTTTTGACTAATCATCATGGAGAAGTACTCCGCCAAACCTTGTGTGTTTTCTGGTATTGATTTCCAGGTTTGGAAGGCACGCATGGAGGCTTTCATCCAGGCACAAGGCTTTGCAATATGGGAGAAGGTGTATAAGCCTTATGAAGTGCCATCTAATGATCAAGTCACGGCCACAAACTTACGGGATATCGACAACAACAACAAAGCCCGAAACTTGATCATCCAAGGACTCACTCAAAGCGACTTTGATTGTGTCGCGCACCTCCGATCAGCATACGATGTTTGGAGAGCTCTCTGTGATTATCATGAAGGCTCCAACACAATCAAGGAGGTAAAACAAGATATGTTCAAAAAGGAATATATATGCGCTTTGAGATGCAACCAGGTGAGTCTATCGATGACCTCTTTGCTCGTTTCAATAAAATTCTCAGCAACTTGCATAGCGTGAATGTTAATTTTTCAGATGCTGAAAATGCTAGACAACTCCTTAGTGCATTAGACATGTCAATTTGGTAGATGAAAGTAACGTCTATACGTGAATCAACTGTCATGAGTTCTCTTACATTAGATGTACTCTATTCTAAACTAAAAACTCATGAAATTGACATCCTAGCACGTAAGAACCCAAACAAGTCTATTGCATTTGTCTCACAACGTGATATGTCTAGCTCCGGCCAATCATCATCTTGCAATACTCTTGATTTGTTGTCCTCGCTAACCCTGGAACAGATCGAAGAATTTCCAGAAGAGGAGTTGGCACTCATCTCTACTAGATTCTCAAAAGCATTGCAAAATGTGAGAACTAGAAGGAGAGGAAGCTCCAGACATCAACACTGTTTTGATTGTGGTAAAATAGGACATTTTCGTACAGAATGCCCTAACCTTTCAGGTCCGACCACCCGGGAAGAAAAACAAAGCAAGGTCCGGACCTCTTCTGGAAACTCCAACAAGAAGAAGAAGGGTACCATAGGACGCAAGATGATTAATAGCTTCACCACCGCACTTCAAGAACTTAGTTCAAGTGATATAGACTTTGAAAGTGATGAAGATGATGACGATCTGGCCAACATATGCTTCATGGCGGGCAAAACAAGATCAAGATCAAGTCAGGAGGATGCAGAACACAACAGTGAAGACGATGAGGTATGTTCTACCTTCAATGAAATGTGTGATGCTATCTCTCGTGCAACTATTATTGTCAAGAAAAAGGACAAAAAGCTTAGGGATAATGCTGCTAAAATTGAATCACTAGAATCTGAAATTAACCGTTTAAAAACTTTGATTCCTAGTGATGATGCATGTCCCTCATGTGACTTAATCTATGAACAATTGTCCACATTAAGAAGTGCACACTCCTCCACTCTAGACAGACTTGATGAAGAAATTGAAAAGAACAAAAAGCTTGCTGCACTTAGTGATAAAAATTTAAATGATGCTTCTTGTTCTACAGATGATTTGCATTGTTCTGCATGTGAAAATCTCGATAAGAAACTAAAAGATGCAATGAATGAAATTTCCATTCTGAACAATGCTTTACAATCTCATGAAGTTAAAAATTGTTCCAATTGCAAACTGAAAGGAAAAACTTCATGTGCAAACTGCCTAGACTTGTCTAAGAAACTTGATGACATGAATAGGACACTAGGTCGGTTTTGTAATGGGAATAAGAATCTAAACTTGCTGCTGAATTCTTCCAAGTCCTGCAAAGATAAAACTGGTTTAGGATTTGATTCTCATGCTCATGCCAAGGCACATCCACCTAAAATTGTAAAGTCATTAGGAAGTGGTTTGATTCAAACTGTTCCTAAACAAAATGGAGTGGTTTTCAAATCTGCAGGAGTGTTGCCTCATTCGGTTTCAAGTAAAAATATCGCTTGCTCATCTAGACATGAACACAAAGTTAAATTTCATTGTACCTTCTGTGGTAAAGATGGTCATGTCATATATTTTTGTTATAGACTAGCTAAACAACAGAAAAAGGAAAGAAAAATTGCTAGATCTTATAACTTTCATGCAATTGGAAAAACACAACCTGCTTTAGTGAGTCAGAAATTTGAAAAGGTAGCTTCCGGACCTTCTGGTAAGAAATCTACAAAGGCAGCTCCGGTAGTTATGATAGCTCCGAGAGCTCCCGGATCTTCTGCTGTTCCCTCTGGAGCTTCAGTTTTTGCCTCCGGACCTTCTGCTTTTACCTCCGGAGCTACTGGTTTTCACTCTAAACAAGTAACAACTTCTAAATCAACTGTTAAGAACAGAAAACCTCAATCTTTGACTCATAAACCTGCTGTTTTGTCTTAGCTTTCGCGTGTTTTTCCTGCTGCATGTCGTGTGACTCAGTACTGGATACCTAAATGCCTTTTGACTAACCCCAGTATTGAGTCATCGACGTATTGTGCTTCTATGTAGGTTACACGTTTGAGGAAGGAGAACATTTGGATTGTGGATTCAGGTTGCTCACGCCACATGACTGGTAACAAAGATTGGTTCTCCTCCCCCTCTTTTGTGTCACGTGTAGAAAATGTTACTTTTGCCAATAATTCTTCAACTCCTATAATTGCTAAGGGTACGGTTAGAGTAAATGATCACTACACTTTGAAGGATGTGGCACTTGTCAAAAATTTGAAATACAACTTGCTTTCTGTTTCACAATTGCTAGATGAAAATCTAGAAATTATTTTCAATAAAAACTGCTGCAAAGTTGTAGGTTCAAATAGTGAGCTTATTTTTAACATGTCTCGGTTTGGAAGAGTTTTTAAAGCTGATTTTGATATGTGAAAGTGCATCTAGGACTCCCTTGTGGGTTTTGGATGATTTATGACAAGCAATTGGGATCCTAATCCTTTTGTTGAGATGAATGCAGGCAAATGATGAAAAATGAGCAAAATGCCAAAAAGAAGGAAAATGAGAAGCAAAGTGAATTTGAGCTCAAGGAGAAGAAAATAGTAGATTATTATGTATGGAGTGTGTTAAGGAAACACACCCAAGAGCTCAATCACTTTTAAGCACACACACACAATGCACAAAGTTATACAGGACCGGACTAGTCCGAAAATAGCCGGACTAGTCCGATATCACATTCTGCACTAGATCGGACAAGTCCGGTTCCCACCGGACTAGTCCGATATCTTTCTGATCCACTTCGGACTAGTCCTCCCCAATGCGGACTAGTCCTCAAAACAATGCACAAGTCACACAAAATCGGACAAGTCCGTTGTGTTCCCGACTAGTCCGATATTCATTCTGATCCACTTCGGACAAGTCCGGTGTCTACACGGACTAGTCCGTATGCACACTGATCTAAATCGGACAAGTCCTCCAAGTGCGGACTTGTCATCCTAAACACTTAGGGTTTCATTTGTCCGGACAAGTCCGATGGCAATCGGACTAGTCCGAAGATTTCCAGTAGCGAAATCGGACAAGACCGTTTTCAACCGGACTAGTCCGATATTCCTGGACACTTAGGGTTTGCTACACACAGCACACCGGGCTAGTCTGGTGACCACCACGGACTAGTCCGATCTTTCTAAACCCTAACGGTCACTTTTAGAAACCCCATATAAATAGAGGTGCACGACCCACTTTTAATCTCTCTCGAACTCTAGCGCCGTCACACCTCCCAAGAGACTCAAAAAACCACCTCTCTCCACGAAATTAAGTGCAAAATCGATCAATCTATTGAAGATCACTTCTAGATCATTGGAGAGACTCTTGGCACACATCATTGAGCTCTTGGTTTGATTCTCTAACACACTCTTGCGTTTCAATTTGTAATTTTCGAGTGTGTTATTGGTGGCTTTGTAAGTTGTAATCAAGGGAGCTCTCAACGTGTGAGAACGCCCCTTCAACTTGGTTATTTACCCTTTGTGATTAGTGGAAGAGGATTGGCCTTCGTGGCGATCCGACGAGGGAAGGGTTGGAGAAGACCCGGTCCTTTTGTGGGCTCCTCAACTTGGACGTAGGTTGCCTTCGTGGTAGCCGAACCACGAGATAAAACTTGTGTCTTGTCCTTTTGTGTTCTTCTTAATTGATCAACTTAATCTAGGGTTTGATTCACTTTGTTCAATTTGAGTTAAATTGTTAAACAAAGGCTTAATTGTTAGAGAATTTGACATACAACTATTAACTTGTCATTTAAGTTTATATTTCCGCTGCAAACATTTACGAATCAATCAAATTGACTGAACTTGATCAACTTAGCCCGTGAAAACTGGACTAGTCCGCACTTTACCGGACTAGTCCGATATCTCTG
The DNA here is from genome assembly GCA_036927565.1 of Tuctoria greenei. Lineage (NCBI taxonomy): Eukaryota > Viridiplantae > Streptophyta > Magnoliopsida > Poales > Poaceae > Tuctoria > Tuctoria greenei. Next base: position 18,424,980 of record JAYESD010000011.1, on the reverse strand, counting down.
GTATTGACCTTGTTGTTGAGTGTTACAGGAATCGAGAATAATCAAAAAGGCCTATTCACCCCCCCTCTAGGCCTACATTCAATTGGTATCAGAGCAGGTTCTTCAAGAAAGAGTGCAACCACTCGAAGAGATCATGTCGGACATGAAGGAAGTTCAGAAAATCAACAACCAGGAAGAAGTGAACAACGACAAGAACCAAAAGCTGGAAAAGTATCTCGAAGCAATTCAAGACTTCGATGATGATGATGAGGAGACGCTGGAGCTGAAAGCACTCCTCAGAAAGAAAGCACTTTCCAAAGGGAAAGCTAAAGTTGAAGAAAAGAAGAAGGGGAGTAGTCACACCGACTACTCCCGATATCCTTTTAACTATGATCGTTTAAATTCAAATAACAGCCATTATCTATCTATTCCTCTTGGAAAAGCCCCACACTTCGATGGGAGTGATTACTCCATGTGGAGGCAAAATATGAAGATGCACTTGATTTCCCTTAACCCAAGTTTATGGCATATTGTGTGCACAAGAATAGACATCCCAGATGACGACGAAGAGCTCACCCCAAGTCAAGAGCAAGTCATCCACAGAAACGCTCAAGCCGCAGCCGTAATCACCTCCTCTCTAAGTCGAGATGAATTCACAAAGGTGGACGGACTGGAGATTGCCAAGGAAATATGGGACACACTACAAACAGCCCATGAAGGTGACCGGCATGTGCGGGAGGCGAAAATTGAAATGATCGAAGGCGAACTAGGAAGGTTCGCAATTGAGGAAGACGAGTCTCCCTAGGACATGTACAACCGATTGAAGACACTGGTAAACAAAGTTCGATCATATGGGAGCAAGAAGTGGAATGACCACGAGGTTGTAAAGCTCATCCTTAGAGCCTTTATGCCTCGCAATGTCACACTATGCTCTATGATCAGAGAAAGTCATGGGTACAAGAGGATGACTCCAGATGAATTGCTTGGCAAAATCATCAACTTTGAGATGATGGAGAAACAAGCCAAGCACGTCAAAGAAATAGCCGACCTCACATCGGCCAAGAAGAAGGGAGTTGCCTTAAAGTCCACACTCAAGCCACTATCCAAGGAAGCAAGAGAAGCACAGCTTGAGGAGGACAGCGATGATGAAAGTAGTGAGCTGGATGAAGAGGATATGATTTTGTTCATGAAAAAGTTCAAAAGAATATTGAAGAAAAGACAGGGAACAAAATCAAGTGAAGGCAAGTACAAAGAGAGGACAAAGCCGAAGATGAGGCGGGCGTGCTATAATTGTGGTGAGTATAACCACTTTATAGTCGATTGCCCGTATGAGGACAATAAGAAGAAGAATAAAGAAGCCAAGCCTCAACCGAAGAAATTCTTCAAAAAGAAGAAACAAGCTGAACAAGCACACATTGGAAAGGAGTGGGACTCAAACGACGAGTCCTCATCATCCGATGAAGAAGAGATGGCTAGCATAGCCATTGAAAGCACGTCCAAGAAACCCACACTCTTCCCCACGCTCGGTACAAAGAAGGGACATGGCACTTGCCTCATGGCAAAGGAAGGTAAACGCAAGGTAAACATCAAAACTCCTACCATGCATTCCTACTCAAGTAATGATGAACTAGATAGTGATGATGAAGATATGTTAATTGGATTAGACAGAAAAACTGCTGCTAAAATGAAATTTTTACTTGACCAACTTGTTGAGAAGGAACGGCTAATTGATCATCAAGAGGACATGATTATCTCCCAAAAGGAGAAGCATGTCGAACTTGACAATCTTCTAGTTCTTGAAAAGGAGAAAAACAACTCACTAGAGCTTGAGCTAGCTTCAAGCAAGAAAACTTGCTTGGAGTTAACCAAGTCAAACGTTGCAATCAAGGATCAACTTGATAACCTGATCATGGTTAACAAGATCCTTGAAGTGCAAGTTGAGTCACTCAAGCTAAGTGAATCTTCCTCCTCTTCAAGTCTACCTTCTCAACCCACTTCAACTAATCTTGTTCATATGTGCAAATGTGGTAAAATCAACACCAGGTTGAAGGAAAAGTCTACCTCCACAAAGGATAAAAATCCTACCCAATGTGGAATATTTGACAAGGAGAGGATCAACTATGCATGTAGTGCATACTTGGTCCAAAGACCTCCAAATGTCAAGTATGGCATTGGTTACTCTTATGATGGAAAGCAAAATGCTGGAAGTCATAAGAATAACAAGGGAAGGATTACCTTTGTGAAGGGAGGACCCTCACAACCTAGTAACACGAGAATTAAGAATCTGAACTCTCATGAACACCGGACTAGTCCGGTTGTGGTCCGGACAAGTCCGGTCATCCGGACAAGTCCGGTCCATAAACAACAGCAACTTGTGTTCAAAACCTTTGATGCCTCTTATGTATTAATGAGAAACAATCTTGGTAAAGTTTATGCTTATTATGCTGGGCCACGCCATGGGAATACAAAATCCCATGTGTGGGTGCCCAAATGTATTGTAACTAACCTCCAAGGACCCAAGCAAGCTTGGGTACCTAAAACCAAGGCATAATTTGTTTCTGCAGGCCTATTCCTCCGGTGGATCCAAATGGGTGCTAGACAGTGGATGCACCAACCACATGACCGGAGAAAGGAGGATGTTCGTGGAATATGAAGAAAATGAGGACCCAAACGAAGGCATCTACTTCGGAGATAATAGTCAAATAATGGTCCTCAGTACCGGTAAAATAGCAATATCCTCTGAACACACTCTTTCTCATGTTTTACATGTTGAATCTTTAGATTATAACCTGCTGTCCATATCTCAATTATGTGACAAAGGTTATAATTGCTTGTTCACTAACGAGGGTGTGACCGTCTCAAGGAGGTGTGATGGTTCCGTTGCATTCAAGGGTATGTTGAAGGGAAAGCTTTACCTTGTTGACTTCATCAAGGATAAAGCCGAACTCGACACATGCTTGATTGCAAAAACCAACATGGGTTGGCTGTGGCATAGACGACTAGCACATGTTGGCATGAGGAACCTTCAAAAACTCCTCAAGGGCGATCACATCCGAGGTTTGAAAGATGTTGTTTTTGAGAAAGACAAGCCTTGTAGCGCGTGCCAAGCCGGGAAGCAAGTTGGAGCACATCATCCCGCAAAGAACATCATGACTACGACAAGACCGCTCGAACTACTTCATATGGACTTGTTTGGTCCAATTGCTTACATAAGCATCGGCGGTAATAAATACAGTTTAGTCATTATTGATGATTTTTCCCGCTTCAATTGGGTGTTCTTTTTGCATGACAAGTCAGAAACACAAGGGACACTCAAGAAATTCTTCAAGCGACCGCAAAACGAGTTATCACTATCGATCAAGAGTATTCGGAGCGACAACAGCACGGATTTCAAGAACATACAAGTGGAGGAGTACCTTGATGAGGAGGGAATCAAGCACGAATTTTCAGCACCATACTCTCCACAACAAAATGGAGTTGCCGAAAGGAAGAACCGAACGCTCATAGAGATGGCAAGAACAATGCTCGATAAATACAAGACTTCGGATCGATTTTGGGCGGAAGCAATTAACACTGCTTGCCACGCCGCAAATCGACTCTACCTTCATCGACTACTCAAGAAGACTCCTTATGAGCTACTCACCGGTAACAAACCAAACATTTCATATTTTCGAGTTTTCAGTTCTCCATGTTATATTTTGAACAAGAAGCCCAGGACTTCAAAGTTCGCTTCGAAGTCCGATGAAGGTTTCTTGCTTGGTTATGATTCGAACACTTACGCCTATCGTGTTTTCAACAAGGCCTCCGAATTTGTTGAAGTGGCACGTGACGTAGTGTTCGATGAAACTAATGGCTCCCAAAAGGAGCAAGTTGATCAATGTGAATTAGGTAAAGAAGAAGCTCCTTATCAAGCATTGAAGAGAATGGCTCTAGGCGAAGTTCGACCACAAGAGTCATCGTCACAAATACAAGAGGAAAGCGAACCACAAGAGGAGATCAACAATCAAGGGGGAGCTTCGATACAAGATCAATCACAAGAATATGAAGATGATCAACAAATCAATGAGGGCAACCACTCAGGGGGAGAAGAAAATGATCACCAACACACAACTCTCCAAGTGCCACACCCAAGAGTACACCAATGCATTCAAAGGGATCACCCAATCGACAACATCATCGGTGACATCCAAAAGGGAGTAACCACTAGATCTCGTATAGCTAATTTTTGTGAGCACTACTCGTTTGTCTCCTTTTTGGAACCACGCAGGACTGAGGATGCATTGAAGGATCCGGACTGGGTGGTGACAATGCAAGAAGAGTTGAACAACTTCAAGAGAAACGAGGTTTGGGAACTTGTGGCAAGACCCAATGCAAATATAGTGGGCACCAAGTGGGTCTTCCGCAACAAGCAAGACGAACACGGAGTGGTGACAAGAAACAAGGCGCGACTTGTGGCCAAAGGTTACTCACAAGTCGAAGGTTTGGATTTCGATGAGACTTTTGCTCCAGTAGCTAGGCTTGAATCAATTAGAATATTACTTTCATATGCTACTCACCATGATTTCAAGCTGTATCAAATGGACGTGAAAAGCACCTTCCTCAACGGACCGATCAAGGAAGAGGTGTGCGTGGAGCAACCACCCGGGTTTGAAGACGAAGAGTTCCCCGACCACAATTTAGTAGAATTATGACAGACAGGTTTGAAATGTCAATGATGGGAGAATTGAAGTACTTCTTGGGATTCCAAGTGCGGCAACAAAGGGAAGGAACATTCATAAGCCAAACCAAGTACACGCAGGACATACTCAAGAAGTTTGGCATGGACAAGGCAAAGCCCATAAAGACTCCCATGGCTACGAATGGCCACTTGGATCTCAATGAAGATGGACCAAGCGTCGACCAAAAGGTATATCGCTCCATGATTGGATCTTTACTCTACTTATGTGCATCTAGGCCAGATATTATGTTGAGTGTATGTTTGCGTGCAAGATTTCAAGCCAACCCTAAGGAATGTCACTTGACAGCCGTAAAAAGAATCTTGAGATATTTAGTTCATACACCCAACCTTGGTCTTTGGTACCCAAAAGGCTCCAAATTCAATCTCATTGGTTACTCCGATGCAGATTATGCCGGGTGCAAAGTTGATAGAAAAAGCACCTCTGGCACATGCCAATTCCTAGGAAGATCTTTGGTTTCTTGGTCATCTAAGAAACAAAATTCCATTGCATTATCCACAGCCGAAGCGGAGTATGTTGCAGCCGGGAGTTGTTGTGCACAACTCCTTTGGATGTGACAAACTCTAAGGGATTACGGTTACAATATGAACCGTATTCCTCTCCTTTGTGATAATGAGAGTGCCATTAAAATAGCCCACAATCCAGTTGAGCACTCCAGAACTAAACACATAGACATAAGACATCATTTCTTGAGAGACCATTCCATGAAAGGAGACATAACCATCTCACTTGTCAACACCCAAAAACAATTAGCCGACATATTCACCAAGCCACTTGATGAAAAGCGTTTTTGCGAACTCCGAAATGAGCTAATTATTCTTGATTCTCGGAGTGTGGCTTGAAAAGTTGCATACCTGTATGATTACTTCAAAAATGTTGATTGAATTGTGAAAATCATCCTTCTCCATTTTTCTCTCGAAAAACTATGTCAATTATTAGATCTTGATGAATTTTGATCATTGTATGATTGTTGTATGCTTACTGGTCAAATTCATCAAGATTACTTGAATTGTTTTGCCTCTCTATCCTCTATTATTGAACCTTCAAATATATATGAATGGGCTATACAATTCTTTCCTGGTGACCACGGACTAGTCCGTGGTTACCCGGACTAGTTCGCCCATGCAGACTAGTCCGCAGAGTGCCGGTTAGGCTGGACTAGTCCGATAGACCACGGACTAGTCCGATATAGGTCTCTGGATGACTTCGGACTAGTCCGGTCATGTCCGGACTTGTCCGATTTTTCGTGTCCATAACCCTAGCCGCCACCAAACCCTAATCTCCTCATCCCCACTTTTGCTCACGCTTCCTCTCTCTTGCGCTCGAGCTCCCAAGGCGATTTTCTCCTCCCTCTGTCGAAAAAGTCCTCACTTGGGGATTGAAGCTATCGGACTAGTCCGACCTCCAACCCCCAACACTTCGAGCCTCCATCGATTTCTTCGGTAAATTTCTTCAAAACCCTAGAAATCTTGTTTTTCTCCATTGTTGATCGTATAGCCTAGCATCCTTCACTAGATACATGCTTATTTGATGTACTACGTGTATGCTAGACTAGATTTGCATTAGGAATCATCCCTTGACCAATCTGTTAGGTTTTTGAGGATGAACACCGGACTAGTCCGGTCCATGCACGGACAAGTCCGGTACCCCGGACTAGTCCGTGCCTGAGCACCGGACAAGTCCGATGTTTCTGAACCTGAAACCTAATTCCTTAATTCCTTAATGCCATCCATTGCTATCTTGCCTTACCTACGCCTTGTATAACCTATCATTATTCTTGCTCAATCATTCTCAGGTCATGTCGAACTCCGACAACGAGATCTCCGACTTCGAGGCCGAGTTGGACCACGAGGTGGCACCTCGGTCCTCGGCGGGTCTTGGCAAGAAACGCCAAGAAAGACCTTCCGAGCCTGCTACTTCCCCTCCCCAGGTTCGGAGGAAGGTCTGTGTCAAGAAGCCCGCCTCGAAGGCTGCTCCGTCTACAAGCGGCCTTCGTCAAGCAAAAGGAAAGGGCAAGGGAGTAGCAACGGGGCCAGTTGGGCCCTTGAAGCTCCATGCTCCCAGGGAAGGGGTCCGGGACCCCAATGAAGAGAAATTCAATGGGAAAGGCAGCGATGTGGCAGCCAAGCTCAGAAGCATTGATTGCTATGGAAGGCCAAAGCAGGCAGCTGATGGAAGGTTTTGGTCAAACTTCCATGCAGATTTCTACAAGCTGGTTTACCTGCCTATGAAGACTCCGGTGGTGCGCAGTCAGTGGATTGACTGGGCCCACCTAGAGAAGAAGAAGTGCTCAGCTTTTGATGAGGTCATTGCTGCAGCAGAGAGGCATGGTCTGAAGGATATGTTTGCCTTCAGACACAATTGAAATGATGAAGTGATTGCACAATTCTATGCAACGTGCCACTTCTCGAGTGAAGATGAAGAGAGTGTGACTTGGATGACCCATGGATCCAAGTACTCCATCACTCAGGAGGATTTTGCAAACTTGCTCCATTTAGACTCTGCTGGAAATGACCACCTGATCATCCACAACATAGGGGTCATTGAGAGGGACGGAATGAAGTTCATGTATGAGCCCAACTCTAAGTATGTTCCTCCCTCCACAAAGAACATGAAGCCCTTCTTTGTGGTCCTGAACAGAGTTCTCCGGAAGACCATTGCCCCCAAGGATGGGGATGCAGGGAGTGTACAGGGCTACCTCCGGACTCTAATGAGGGTCATAAGCAAGAAGAGGCAGTTTGATGTTGCAGATTACATATGGAACGGCATGGTCAACATCTCAAGCACCCCCAACAGGTCATGTGGCTATGCTCCCTACCTCATGTATATGATTGAGAAAGTCACAGGTATTGATTTCGTGAAGGATGTGGAGCACACTCCTTTGAGGCCTCAGAAGCCTCAACCAGTGAGTGTCCAAGCTGCTCCTTCGCCGGACTCCAGTCCCGAGGCACCGACAAGATCAAGAAGCGGTGCTAGGGCTGTCCGTACCTCTAGGGAAGCCCCTCAGAGAGGATCAGCTAGTGGGATCCTCAAGTACCTGACCGCCATATTCTCCTCCTGCAAGAAGGCTGAAGTAAAGCTTCATAAACTCAATCAGAAGAGGAAGGAGGATATGAGATATATCAAAGCCAATGTGAAGCAACTTAGTGAAAAGCTGGAGATCAACCCCATTGGATCTCCAGTAATTTCTGAAGATTCTAATCTTGACATCACCGAGCTCGGGCCTCTGAACCCCTCCGAGCTTGCCTATTTTGGCATTGGGGGCTCGAGCAGCTCCGCTCCTCCCCCCTCTCCTCCTCGTCAAGCGGAAAGCGGAGAAGATGAAGACGATGACGAGAGGACCGACAGTGAAGAGTGAAGACCCTAGGACCCTCCTCTCCTTCTTTTTGGTGTCTTGATGCCAAAGGGGGAGAAATTGAGGGGGAGTCTTAGCTTTAGCTGTGGTAGGGTGCGAAGAGAGAGTTCTCTTTATCTTTTATTTGTGATTGTAATAGTTTAACCCTGTTTTCATATTAAGTTTGGTGCTGTGATGAATTGCTCAATTTATTCTCAATGTGATGAAAACTGCATTTTTGCTCCTGGAATGTCATATGCACTTGGTATCGGTTGATTAATATAAATTCTGTCATTCTCAATGTATTCATGCACTTAGTATGCATCCCACCATAAAGAATGCACATATGGATAATTCTCTTGTTGCTTGATGTATTTTTGAGTCATATGTGCATACTTTATGAAAATCTCATTTTTTGCCTTATTTTGTGAAATCTCAATTGGTTGTCATCAATCACCAAAAAGGGGGAGATTGAAAGTGCATCTAGGACTCCCTTGTGGGTTTTGGATGATTTATGACAAGCAATTGGGATCCTAATCCTATTGTTGAGATGAATGCAAGCAAATGATGAAAAATGAGCAAAATGCCGAAAAGAAGGAAAATGAGAAGCAAAGTGAATTTGAGCTCAAGGAGAAGAAAATAGTAGATTATTATGTATGGAGTGTGTTAAGGAAACACACCCAAGAGCTCAATCACTTTCAAGAACACACACACACAATGCACAAAGTTATACAGGACCGGACTAGTCCGAAAACAGCCGGACTAGTCCGATATCACATTCTGCACTAGATCGGACAAGTCCAGTTCCCACCGGACTAGTCCGATATCTTTCTGATCCACTTCAGACTAGTCCTCCCCAATGCGGACTAGTCCTCAACACAATGCACAAGTCACACAAAATCGGACAAGTCCGTTGTGTTCCGGACTAGTCCGATATTCATTCTGATCCACTTCGGACAAGTCCGGTGTCTACACGGACTAGTCCGATATGCACACTGATCTAAATCGGACAAGTCCTCCAAGTGCGGACTTGTCATCCTAAACACTTAGGGTTTCATTTGTCTGGACAAGTCCGATGGCAATCGGACTAGTCCGAAGATTTCCAGTAGCGAAATCGGACAAGTCCGTTTTCAACCGGACTAGTCCGATATTCCTGGACACTTAGGGTTTGCTACACACAGCACACCGGACTAGTCCGGTGACCACCACGGACTAGTCCGATCTTTCTAAACCCTAACGGTCACTTTTAGAAACGCCATATAAATAGAGGTGCACGGCCCACTTTTAATCTCTCTCGAACCCTAGCGCCGTCACACCTCCCAAGAGACTCAAAAAACCACCTCTCTCCATGAAATTAAGTGCAAAATCGATCAATCTATTGAAGATCACTTCTAGATCATTGGAGAGACTCTTGGCACACATCATTGAGCTCTTGGTTTGATTCTCTAACACACTCTTGCGTTTCAATTTGTAATTTTCGAGTGTGCTATTGGTGGCTTTGTAAGTTGTAATCAAGGGAGATCTCAACGTGTGAGAACGCCCCTTCAACTTGGTTATTTACCCTTTGTGATTAGTGAAAGAGGATTGGCCTTCATGGCGATCCGACGAGGGAAGGGTTGGAGAAGACCCGGTCCTTTTGTGGGCTCCTCAACGTAGACGTAGGTTGCCTTCGTGGTAGCCGAACCACGGGATAAAACTTGTGTCTTGTCCTTTTGTGTTCTTCATCTTAATTGATCAACTTAATCTAGGGTTTGATTCACTTTGTTCAATTTGAGTTAAATTGTTAAACAAAGGCTTAATTGTTAGAGAATTTGACATACAACTATTAACCTGTCATTTAAGTTTATATTTCCGCTGCAAACATTTACGAATCAATCAAATTGACTGATCTTGATCAACTTAGCCCGTGAAAACTGGACTAGTCCGCACTTTACCGGACTAGTCCGATATCTCTGGTATTGACCTTGTTGTTGAGTGTTACTGGAATCGAGAAAAATCAAAAAGGCCTATTCACCCCCCCCTCTAGGCCTACATTCAATATATCTTCCTCTAAGCATAGGTGTCTAGTTGCTAATGATTCAAAGGACTAATATTTTTGGCATCGTAGACTTGGTCACGTAGGCTTTGATCACCTAACGCGTGTTAGTGCTCTTGATCGCATACGTGCGCTGCCTAAGCTTAAAGGGGACAAAGAAATTGTGTGCTCTTCTTGTAGACATGCTAAGATGGTTGCAGGTTCACATACTCCGCTCACAATGATCATGACAACTGAACCATGTCAACTTTTGCATCTTGACACCGTAGGACCTTCACGTGTTCAATCCTTCGGAGGTAAATGGTATGTTCTTGTTATTGTTGATGATTATTCTAGATACTCTTGGGTTTACTTTATGGCGTCCAAGAATGAAGCTTTTAATCACTTTAGGACTTTATTTCTTAGATTATCAATTGATCACCCAGGATCTTTAAAGGCAATTAGAAGTGATAACGGAACTGAATTTAAAAATCAATCTTTTGATCACTTTTGTGCTGAAAATGGAATAAATCATCAATTCTCTTCACCATATGTACCTCAACAAAACGGTGTTGTAGAAAGAAAGAACAAAACCTTAGTTGAGATGGCTAGGACTATGCTTGATGAATATCAAACTCCTAGGAAATTTTGGGCTGATGCGTTAGCAACCGCTTGTTATGTCTCAAATCTTGTTTTCTTGCGTGCTAACCTACGTAAATCACCATATGAGCTCGGGTTTGGACATAGGCCTAGTGTTACACACTTTCGGGTCTTTGGTTGCAAATGCTTTGTTAAGAAACATGGTAATCTTGATAAATTTGAACCTAGATCCATTGATCGCATGTTTCTTGGTTATCCATCTCATACTAGAGGCTACCGTGTGCTATTACTTGACACTAACAAAATTGTGGAGACTTGTGAAGTGTCTTTTGATGAAGCTATCCCAGGTACTAGCTCCGGTGTTACAGGACCAAATCCGTATCCTCAGTGGGAGGGTATTTTCGAAGATGAAGAAGAGCCGGTGATACTGCCTGGTAGTTCCGAAGTTGACACGTGTCCAGCTCTGGACATTGAACAAGCTCCGTCTATCACCTCTGCTGGTCCTGATCGTCCACAAGTCACAAGCTCATCAATCTACAATGAACATGAAGAAGAAGAAGCTTGTGAGACATTTGTTCCCCTACGTTTTTACAAAGATCACCCCCCACAACAGATGATTGGAAGCTTGCACGAACGAGTCACACGGTCCAGGTTTTGTGATCCAAACTATCATGCTCATTCTGCTTTTGTTGCTTCTTTTGAACCCAAAGATATATCACACGCACTCACTAATGAATCTTGGATTATTGCCATGCAAGAAGAGTTAGAAAACTTTGAAAGAAATAATGTTTGGAAACTTGTACCTCCACCTCAAGGTCACACTTTAATTGGAACTAAATGGGTATATAAAAATAAGCAAAGTGAGGATGGGGTTGTGGTTAGGAATAAGGCTAGGTTGGTTGCTCAAGGTTTCACTCAAGTTGAAGGTCTAGATTTTGATGAAACTTTTGCTCCTGTCGCTAGATTAGAAGCCATAAGAATTTTGTTAGCTTTTGCAGCATCTAAAGGTTTTAAGCTATATCAAATGGATGTTAAAAGTGCTTTTCTTAATGGCTACATAGATGAGGAGGTTTATGTCAAACAACCACCGGGTTTTGAAAATCCAGATTTTCCTAATCATGTTTACAAACTGTCCAAAGCCTTATACGGTCTCAAACAAGCCCCTAGAGCATGGTATGATAGGTTAAAAACATTCTTACTTGAAAAGGGGTTTACCATGGGCAAGGTTGATAGAACCCTTTTTGTGCTTAAACATGGCAATGACTCATTATTCGTTCAAGTGTATGTGGATGATATTATCTTTGGTTGTGCTTCTCATGATCTTGTGTCCAAGTTTTCAGCAATGATGAGTTCCGAATTTGAAATGAGTATGATGGGTGAACTCACTTACTTTTTGGGGCTGCAAATCAAGCAAACCAAGGAGGGTACCTTTGTGCATCAAACGAAGTATACCAAAGACCTCGTAAGGCGTTTCAACATGGACAAAAGCAAGCCTCTTCGGACACCAATGGGAACAGCAAAAACACTTGAACTTGATGAAGATGGTGAATCCGTGGATCAAAAAGAATATAGAAGCATGATCGGATCACTTTTGTACCTCACAGCATGAAGACCGGACATACAATTCAGTGTATGTCTTTGTGCACGGTTTCAAGCTTCCCCACGTGTTTCACATCGTCAAGCCGTCAAAAGGATTCTCAGGTACTTACATGGAACCCAAGAATTTGGCATTTTTCTTCCCTCTTCCTCAACCGTTACTTTGAAAGCTTTTTCGGATGCTGATTTTGGGGGTTGTAGGATTGATAGGAAAAGTACTTCCAGTGCTTGTCATTTTCTTGGTACTTCTCTTGTTGTTTGGTCCTCTAGAAAACAAAATTCAGTTGCACAATCCACAGCCGAATCTGAATATGTAGCTGCTGCTAGTGCTTGCTCACAAATTCTTTGGATTGTTCAAACACTTAAGGACTATGGGGTTGATCTATATAGTGTTCCACTGTTTTGTGATAACACTAGTGCTATTTGCATTGCTAAAAACCCCGTGCAACATTCTAGAACTAAGCACATTGACATTAGGTATCACTTTCTCTGAGATAATGTTGAAAAAGGAAACATTGTGCTTCACCATGTAGATACCGAACAACAATTGGCTGACATTTTTACAAAACCCTTGGATTTCACTCGTTTTTGTTTCATTCGTAGTGAAATAGGGGTTATGCATCCTCATGGCTTAAATTGAGGGGGAGTTTTTTTTTTTTGAAACTTGGGAAGTCTATGTGTGAATCTGAAATTAAAATAATATGAGCATAGTATTTCATACATATATGACTTTGTGATTCCCTTTACATGCTGAAAGTTCTTACTACATTACTCATGTTATACATTTTGTAGTTTTTGCGATGTCTAGTAATTGGAATAATTACTTACACTAAAATCTGGTCATGGTCGAACTTTCTTGCTGTTTTGAACTTGTTGCATGCTCACAAATGCTTTTAATCATTAATAATTTATCAAGTAATCAACTCACATGTTGAGTTTTTATGAACAAATATAAATTGAGAAAAGATCAAGAGAATATGCATGCATCGCACTTCTTCTTTTGAGATGGCTTGTCATTGCACTTAGATATGAACTTGGAAGAAGTTGTGTATGACTAAAACCATGTCCTTAAGCTTCTGATTGTCAAATGACATAGGCTTGGCTTGGTTGGTTAGAACAAGGCAGATGCGCATATAATCTCTTGCAAATATCATATGATCTAAATTTATGCTTTGAAAAATATTGAATGCAGCAACTAGTGTCATGCTTTCAGGTTTTGAAATAGTTAAGTTTGTGAGATCATGACTTGCTTAAACTAAAAATTACATTTGATCTCTAGCATGGCTTACACTACCTTATGTATTTCATTGATGTGATAATGTAAGGTACTTGATAGTATAACTTGGATGAGCTTTGTTTATATGTATATGTTATAATATGCTCATAACAACTCAAGTTGGAGAGAAAATTTGTTTATATGCTCATGACTTGCTGAATACATTGTCAAAGGGGGAGAGATAAGCATGAAGAGAAAGAGAATATGGATATAAGGAGAGATAATAAAGGGGGAGAGATTTTCATTTTCAAAAGGGGGAGAGATTTTCATTTTCTTCTCTTTTTACTTTTGATTTACAAAGGGGGAGAAATTGTTTTCAAAGCTTTTATGTGAATAAGCCAATGTTCGAATTTTAAATAGTGTTGCCAATGCATTCATCAAGGGGGAGATTGTAAGACCTATGTGTGCTGAATACATTGGCTTGTAGTGAATACACTTGGCTTTGATGATAAAAGTTTTGAATATCACCAAAACACCTTTTTGTCAAGGTCCGACTCTAGCTCTGAGCTACAGCAAGGTCCGACGGTAGGTCCGGCTTGTTTTGGGTAGCTCCAGTTACGTTAGATGCTAGGTCTGGCTTCTTGGTAAGGACCGACTAGCTTTGGTTAGCTCCGGTGAATCTTTAGCTCCGGCATGTCTTTGATAGCTCCGACATATACTTGATAGCTCCGACATATACTTGATAGCTCCGGCATGCTTTTGCTAAGCTCCAACGTACTTTGTCTAGCTCCGGTTTTTGGGTTGACTAGGTTTGACTAGTTTTTTGGTAAGCTCCAATGCTAGGATCTACTAGTTTTGGTAAGCTCCGGCGCTAGGTTCTACTAGCTTTTGATAGCTCCGACTCAAGCTCCGGGTTGCTCTGGCAAGGTCTGGAACTTGACCGAAGTGCTTCTGCTTTTCATTTGCAATGTTTCGTACTTGCTTTACATTGTTGGAAAGATTGCTTAGTATTCATTTGCTAAGTTTTTGGTGCATTTTGGATGATATGGTTGATATCGTTTCTACTGTGGTTTTGCAACATGCTTATGTGAGGTTCTCACGTAAGGTGTTGTGTTCGGAACTAACTTGAGTCAAGTCGAGGACTTGGGCTCGTATGGATTGTTTGTTTGTTCATGTGAAGGTGTTGCTTGAGTTCAAGTCATGGCTGGTGACAGGATCCATTGGACTAGTCTCTCGAGGAGATGAGGTTCCAACAACCAAGTTTGGGAGGAACTGTGGTTGAGCGGGTCAGGAGGTCGCGCAGGATGATTGAATCAAGGGCAGTGCATATGAAGGTCAAAGGAAGGTGTTCGCACGTGTGCATGAGGTGCATGACGTGGCAATATGCTTCTAGAGACGGATTATGGAAGGAAGATCTGATTGGAAGGATTGGATCGTATCGGTTGAAGACTTTGGCTGCGGCGAAGTCGGTTATGGCTCGGTATGGAAATATCGAGTTGGTTATGTTAGGATTTCGTGTGGGTCACGAATTTGAGTTGTTTAGGAATGTGGGATACGTTCCTAAGGTGTTTGGAAGTCTTAAGATTGCTTCTATCTGCGTATAGAAGAGTCCTAAGCAGTTATGGAAAGTTCCGATTGTGATCGGATTAGGATTGGAGTCCTAGTTGAGATTGGGATGGCCTAAGGGCTGGTTATATAAGCGAGGGAAGGCCAAAGCTCGTGAGAGATGACTTTGGGCTGTTCCTCTTGTTTTCTATTGAATAAAATTCGTAGTTTGAAGGAACTTTTGTGCCTTGTTCGTCTGACTTGTTCCAGACAAGTTTTACTCGTCGAGTTTCTGGACAGCACTACCTTTCGTCGGTGGTTTTATCATAACTCGAGTTTTATAGATCCAATTGACGTGATTATTTTTGGGTTGTCTTCAAAACTTGATTGTATATCATCTGTCAAAATTTCACGGTCATTGGATTTGTAGTTTCTGAGTTACACGAGTTTCTTTGCAGCATTCCAGAAACTGTTTTTCTCGGGTAGGTCAGATTGACCATAGTCTGATCTTTCGATCATAACTTGAGTTTTTCTCGACGGATCTGAGTAATTCTTTTTGTGTTGTCTTTGTGACTTGATTCTCTCTGATATCTATCACTTTTGTCACGGTAAAACACGTTTTAGATTAGTCTCATACACGATTTCTTTAACAGATCGTTTTTCTACCGAAGGGATTAGGGTTTTATTGTTTCCGCTGCGTAAGATTTTTAAATCTACCATTCACCCCCCCCTCTGGTAGCTTTTCACGTGCTCTTCGATCCTACAAAAATATACTTCAAACTCTTATGATCCGTATAAATTTTACACCTATGTCCAAGGATATAGTGCCTCCAAATCTTCAATGCGTGTACCACGACTGCAAGTTCTAAATCATGTGTTGGGTAATTCTGCTCATGTTTCTTCAATTGTCTTGATGCATAGGCGACCACTTGACCTTCTTGCATCAATACACATCCAAGCCCTTGTCTCGATACGTCGCAATAAATATCAAAACTCTTGCTTACATCCAGCAATACCAAAACTGGGGCTATTGTCAATCTCTTATTTAACTCCTCAAAACTATTCTGACAAGCTTCAGTCCATTGGAAAGCCTTTCCCTTCATTAGCAACTCTGTCATAGGCTTGGCTATCTTGGAAAATTCCTTGATAAACCGACGGTAATATCCGGCCATCCCAAGAAAACTTCTTATTTCCTTGATGTTTTGCGGCGGTTCCCACTCCAACACGTCTCTCACTTTTCCATGGTCAACTGACACTCCTTCTCCTGAGATGATGTGACCCAAGAACGACACTTCTCTCAACCAAAACTGACACTTGTTGAACTTGGCATACAATTGATGCTCCCTCAATTTCTGCAATGTAAGCCTCAAGTGTTCCTCATGTTCTTTCTCATCCTTCGAGTAGATCATAATGTCATCAATAAACACCACAACGAACTTATCCAAGTACTCCATGAAGACCTTATTCATGAGGTACATAAAGTAGGCAGGCGCATTTGTCAATCCAAATGACATCACGGTGTACTCATAAGATCCATACCGTGTTCTAAAAGCTGTCTTGGGTATGTCTGACGGTCTAATCTTCATTTGAAAGTATCCCGACCTCAAATCAATCTTAGAGAAGACACAAGCACCCTTCATCTGATCAAACAAGTTTTCTGTGTGTGGCAAGGTGTACTTGTTCTTGATTGTTACCTCGTTGAGAGCTCGGTAATCCACGCACATCCTTTGGGATCCATCCTTCTTGTCCACAAATAGAACGGGCGCTCCCCAAGGCGAAGAGCTAGGGCAAATAAAACCCTTCTCTAATTGCTCTTGAATTTGCTTCTTGAGCTCCGCTAATTCCAAAGGAGGCATCCTATACGGCCTCTTAGCTATAGGTGCAGTTCCAGGTATTAAATCAATAACAAACTCAATGTCTCGATCGGGTGGCATACCTAGCAACTCGTCCGGAAAAACATCCAAAAATTCACACACCACCGAAATCTCCTCAATTGCGGCACCGTCCATGTGATTCAACTCCAATTGCTTCGGTACGGTTTGAGATGCTTCAAATTCTACAGTGATCCCTTCTTCGTTGGTCAACTTCACCGTCTTCGTGGCACACTCAATAACTTCATTGTGCTTCCTCAACCAGTCCATACCAAGTATAATGTCCAATCCTTGGGAATCTAAAACAATGAGGTTGGCGGAGAAGTCTACCCCCCTTATTCTAAGGCTTACTTTTGGACATACTATATTTGTCCTCATCTCTCCTCCAGGAGACTTAACCAATAGAGTAAACTTCATATGAGAGATAGGCAAACTATACTTGGCAACATATTTCGATGCAATGAATGAATGCGATGCTCCAGAATCAAATAACATAGTCGCGGGGTTGGAGTTGGCGAGAAACATACCAATGACCACGTCATCCGCTTGTTGAGCATCCTCCGTAGAGACATGGTTCACATTGCCACGAGCAAAATTCTGCTGTCCGCGGTTCCCTTGTGGTTGTCCTCCATTGGGTCTTGGGTTTTGTCTTGGTGCATTGCTTCCTTGACCAAGGCCTGACTTAGGACATTGATGCGCAAAGTGTCCAGCTTCTCCACAAGTATAACACTTCTTAACTCCACCAGAATTATTGGGACGAGCTTGGTTTTGAACATTAGCAGCAGGAAAATTAGCTCGAGGTGCATAAGGCATTGGAGGCCTAGGTGCTTGCATGACAGAGCGCTGCTGCACAAACTGAGTTGGGCACGGTGCATAACCAGGGTGCTGAGCAGGAATAGAGGAGCTGTAATAGGGCGCATTGGGTGGTGCAAGGCGAGGGCGCACGTTACTTCCTTGTTGCAGTCATTGATATGGCGCCTTCCTCTTGATTTCTTGCTCCATCTCACGAATCTTGTTCTCCACCACAATTGCTTTGTCCACGAGCTTCTGAAAATTGGCATAATCGCAGTTAAGTAGTTGCACTTGGATCTCATTGTTGAGGCCTCTCATGAACAAATATTGCTTTCGGCTGTCCCGACTAACATCCTTGGGCGCATACCGTGAGAGTTGAGTGAACTTATTGAGATATTCACTCACGCTCGATCTTCCTTGCCTTAAATTCTCAAATTCTTGCCTCTTCAAGATCATAACACCCTCCGGCACATAATGAGAACGAAAATTCTCCTTGAATTTGGCCCAAGTAATTCTCTCTTGGTTCTCATGAGCATTGCAATAAGCATCCCACCAATACGCACCTGCTCCAACTAGTTGATGAGAAGCAAACAAGACCTTCTCCCGGTCACTGCATTGGACAATAGCAAGTTTCTTCTCCATGGACTTGAGCCAATCATCCGCATCCATGGGGTCGGCAGCTTGAGCAAAGGTCGGCCGCCTAGTCCTCATAAATTCTCCCAATCGGTTATGAGGTGGCGGTGGAGGCATGTGGGGCTGATTGTTGATATTACCAGCCTGCAGCTGTCCCATAGTCTGTATCATGGTCTGCATGAGCTGGTTTTGCATAGCCAAAAGCTGCTCAATGTTGATAGCTCCCTGAGTAGATCCTTGTCCAATGTTATTCTGAGGTACTCCATGGTTCTCCTCCTCATCATTGCCATCCCTCTGGTTGCGAGTCCTCACCATCTGAAGAAAAGCAATAGGTAAGAATTAGAAAATGTCCCCAACTATATGCATCAAGGGATTTGAAACTAAACAGCTACACTATCCTAGGTGGACATGGCAATGCTAAGGCATCCCAAAATCCTCTATTAAGCACACAAGCAAGCAATATATATAGCAAACAGCACTCCAAGCAAAAACACATCGATTCCTGAGTGCTCCTATGTGCTCTAAAGTGTCCATTCTATCTAGATTGCATCCTACGGTCAACCTGTGACTCTGATACCAATCTGTGACACCCGGTTCCAAAAATGAGCCAAGCTAACGCATATGTGTGCCCAGGATGTCCATCACACATACATGAGTGCAATCACAAAAGAGTATACAGAAAATTACCATAGAACAAGATTAATTATCAAATTTTATTACACAAACCAGATTATCCTCGAATACAACCTCTAATGAATATTTATGACAAGTTCAACTAATGCAGCAGAAATAAACTAATTAAGCAAATAAGCAAACTACGCAAAAGGGATAGGGTATAGCGCAACTCCAATCAACACCACAGGCAAAGCTGACGGTAGGCACGGCCTAGAACTCCGCATTATCACCATTAAACTCCCAATCCTGACCTGCAACTATTGGGCGGCGGATTGCAAGAGTGAGTACATGTCGTACTCAGCAAGTGTGGAAAGTATGACATGTGGCTGATTCAAATGACGAATATAATAATGGCAAAGTGTTGAAAAGTACATTAAAACATTTGAAAAGCAATATATTACATGTATGTGAAGTAAACCCATCATAATCATAAGTAATATCATAATACCAAATCTGAATTTATTACCATCATCAATAATTCCAGATTTCACCATTTGCCAGTAACCATATTCAATACCAAAAATAAACCCATAGCCATAATACCAACCATAACCATCCCAAATACCATCCCAATACCGAGTTCCCTCTAATCATGGAAGTTGTCCAGGTGCTCATAACCAGCAGCACGGCTATCATGATGTTTTATTAGACTATGCAGAGTTTGTACCTCTTTACCCACGTGTTCGTGATTTCATCACCTTTCGATGACTAGAACCTCTATTATGCCGTCTCACACTTCCGTCGGTGTGTGGCCAAGAGATCACAAAATAGCCTTTACAAAGGGATTACTACTCTATTTAGACCCCACCGAGGTTTCACCGGTGGCGATGCCTCCAACTGAGCACATCTTCAACCAAGGGCCCCTCTTGAGCCATTCGGATCCCAGGGTAGTCCCACCAATCATCCACAAACCCAATCCGACTACCCCTTCCCCGAGCATCCTTAATGGTCCAAATAGCACTGGCAAAGCCCTAATTAATCAGCTACGCCGCACCCATACTTGGTCTCGTGGTGGCACTGTAGTCCTGGCTTATTCTCGCATGAACCGGTCCTTAGATCTAAAGCAAGCAAACCACCATAACATCCAACCCATCCACATAACAGGCTTGCTTAGATCACCCATTACAATGTCACATTAACCAGTTCATGTTTACCATAATCTCATCCATGCATAATTAAATTGAGTGGTATAGTTGTTTCCCCATCCCAGTTGATTAAGCGAAGCAAAAGGTAAAAAGCCCTTCCCGACTCTCTACCATAAACTCCAGGTGACAAGGGTGGTCAACAAAACTAGTAAACTTCCTATCATAGGATTCCCATCAATTTCACACAAGCATGCAGTTTTACAAACAAAACATTTAATTTAAAAACAGGATCAATATGCTTCAAGGACACTTGCCTTGCTCTTGCGGTTGATTAGGGTCAAAGCCTTCAAACTCTTGGTGTTGTATATCCTCTGCGGCACTTTCTAGCGCAAATCCGTCCAATCCGCACAATAAACATACAAGATAAGAAACACAATCAAAGAGTGCACATATATTACTCAGGATGACATGACATGCATGATTGATGCAAATGCAAGGTAGAACTCATTAATAGATTGCTTTTAATGATCACTAACTAGTTCTATTAGCTTTTAACAAGTTTATATAGGTTTTGATTCAATTAGATCAAATTTTAGAATTAATTCAATCCAATTTAACCAGAAGGATCGGACTAGTCCGCTAGGGACCGGACAAGTCCGCCCTCTGCGAGATCAGCAGATTAGGGTTTTCTAGATCGACGTGAATTTGGATATTAGGGGTCGAATTCACGTAAGGAAAAGAGAATAGAAGGTATACCAGGTGGTTAGAACTCCAATGAATCAAGAAACTTGGAGGTAACACTTGGATCTTGATGATCTAGGGTTGGTGATGAACTTGGAGATGAATTGGTGGTGAAGGATGAAACTTGGTGGAGATCTTGATCCTCTTTCGTTTTCTCCTCTTCTTATTCTTGCTTGGGATCTTCTCCTCCCTCCTTGATGGTGGCTCCCCACGAACTAGGGTTTGGGTGGGTGGAAAAGTGGCAAATAGACGTCAATCCAAGGGGTGGGGCTGTTTATATAGAGGTGGAGGCTAGGGTTAGATGGATTTCGAGTTTTGGGATGAGTAGAGGCCGGTTTAGAGTCCCACATGGGCTCTAAAAGAGTTAGGCACGACGTCCCTAGGCCCACTAAACATGAAACCCAAGAAACAAGTCGTAAAACAAAAGATCAACTCGGAGTCGCGAAATATCGGACAAGTCTAGAAAGGACCGGACTAGTACGAAGTCGTCCAGAGAGAAAATCGGACCAGTCTGGCCTAAAATCGGACAAGTCCGACTTTGAACGGAGAGGAAAATGGACAAGTCCGCTGGAACACTGGACTAGTCTGGAAAAGTCCAAGGACTTAGCAATTTTTCAAGGATTCATGGAATATCGGACTAGTCCGCACAAGATCGGACAAGTCCGAAAGTTTCCAGTGCCAAAAATCGGACTAGTCCGTAGCAAAAATGGACAAGTCCGTTTTTAGTTAGAGAGAAATCGGACTAGTCCTCAGTAAAATCGGACTAGTCCGCACTTTCCTGCGTTTTAAGTGCGGTTTTGCTCAAAATCAATTTTAAACTCATTCCTCTTGTTGTGGGTTAATGTTAAACATGATGCATGAAAATGAGGGTGTTACAGCCACGTATGACGCAGGGAGGAGAGCACGTATGTGTCTCCCATGCGGGTGTGTGTGTCATGTAACCGGGTGTCTACTGATTGCAATCATTGTCCCTCGCGATTATTTGAGTACCACTTGCCTGTCGCTGTCGTGACGTAGTAAATAACTGGAATGCCATGAGAATATGCTATATGATCTTGATGATTAGTTGCCTGGAAATCTTATGTGTTGTAGTATATGCTCATTAAAGTTATCCTTTTGAACCGTTAACTTGTTGCTAATAACTTGAAAGCTAAGGATCCACTTGTAGGCGAGTTTGTTTATGCAATATCCTACCTATGCATAGTTGGTTATCTTGCATATAGAGTCGCATGTTTAGGTGAGACCAGTCAGTCTTGCTGAGCTTTATGCTCATATTTGCAGTTAACGAATTTTTGCAGGATATACGATTGATAATGGGCTTGACGACGATGCCTTACCCCTTTAGGGTTCACGGCTGAGTGGAAGCCCTGCACACCGCTGATATCTGTAAGTGTTGCTAGTGTAAAGCATCCAAGGGCATGGACAACTTTACTCATGCATAGCTAGTGCTGAGAGCGTAGTATGATGTATAGACTTCTTTCCTACGTTATATATTGTAAAACTTTCGTTGTGTTTATAAATAAAAGACTTGTGTTGTATTTTATTCTCATTCTTTTCATGTATGTTGTTGGGTGTCACATCGCACGACACCACCCGATGAGATCCTTGGATGTCGGGACCCGGTCCCCACAAATACCTCAACAAATTCACTCAACTCTCAAGATATGCACCTGAGGATGTGAGCCGAGACAGCCTGAAGCAATACTTGTTCATGAGGGGCTTGAACAATGAGATCCAAGTGCAATTGCTAAACTGTGATTATGCTTACTTCCAGAAGCTTGTGGACAAAGCAATTGTTGTGGAGAACAAGGTCCGTGAGATGGAGCAAGACACCAAGAGGAAGGCGCCATATCAAGGGCAGCAACAAGGAAGTAATGTGCGCCCTCGATTTGCACCACCTAATGCGCCCTATTACAACACTTCTGCTCCTACTGAACACTTTGGATATGCACCGCGCCCAGCTCAGGTTGTGCAGCAACGCCCTGTTATGCAAGCTCCTAGGCCTCCAATGCCTTTTGCACCTCGTGCCAACTTTCCTGGTGCCAATGATCAAAATCAAGCTCATCCCAATAATTCTGGTGTAGCAAGGAAGTGTTATACATGTGGAGAAGCAGGACACTTTGCACATCAATGCCCTAAGTCAGGCCTTGGTCAAGGAAGCAATGCTCCAAGACAGGACCCAAGATCCAATGGAGGGCAGCCACAAGGCAGCCGTGGACAGCAGAATTTTGCTTGTGGCAACGTGAACCATGTCTCTATGGAGGATGCTCAACAAGCGGATGACGTGGTTATTGGTATGTTTCTTGCAAACTCCAACCCGACGACTAGGTTATTTGATTCTGGAGCATCGCATTCATTCATTGCATCAAAATATGTTGCCAAGTATAGTTTGTCTATCTCTCATATGAAGTTTACTCTATTAGTTGAGTCTCCTGGAGGAGAGATGACGACAAATATAGTATGTCCAAAAGTAAGCCTTAGTGTAAGGGGGTAGACTTCTTTGACAACCTCATTGTTTTGGATTCTCAAGGATTGGACATTATACTTTGTATGGACTGATTGAGGAAGCACAATGGAGTCATTGAATGTGCCACAAAGGCAGTGAAGTTGACCAATGAGGAAGGGATCACCATATAATTTGAAGCATCTCAACATGCACCAAAGCAATTGGAGCTGAACCATATGGACGGTACCGCAATTGAGGATATTCTAGTGGTGTGTGAATTTTTGGATGTGTTCCCGGACGAATTGCCAGGTATGCTGCCTGATCGAGACATTGAGTTCGTTATTGATTTAATCCCTAGAACTGCACCTATAGCTAAGAGGCCGTATAGGATGCCTCCTAAGGAGTCAGCGGAGCTCAAGCAGCAGATTCAAGAGCAACTAGAGAAAGATTTTATTCGCCCAAGCTCTTCACCTTGGGAGCATCCGTTCTTTTCGTGGATAAGAAGGATGGATCGCAAAGAATGTGTGTGGATTACCGAGCTCTCAATAAGGTGACAATCAAGAACAAGTACACCTTGCCATGCATAGAAGACTTGTTTGATCAGATGAAGGGTGCTTGTGTTTTCTCCAAGATTGATTTGAAGTTGGGATACTTTCAAATGAAGATTAGACCATTGGACATACCCAAGACAGCTTTCCGGACACGGTATGGGTCCTATGAGTACACTGTGATGTCCTTTGGATTGACAAATGCACCTGCCTACTTTATGTACCTCATGAATAAGGTCTTCATGGAGTACTTGGATAAGTTTGTTGTGGTGTTTATTGATGACATTATGATCTACTCGAAGGATGAGAAGGAACATGAGGAACACTTGAGGCTTACGTTGCAGAAATTGAGGGAGCATCAATTATATGCCAAATTCAGCAAGTGTCGGTTTTGGTTGAGGGAGGTGTCGATTTTGGGTCATATCATCTCGGGAGGAGGAGTATTGGTTGACCCAGAAAAAGTGAGAGATGTGTTGAAATGGGAGCCACCGCAAAATGTAAAGGAAATATGGAGTTTTCTTGGAATAGATGGATATTACCATTGGTTCATCAAGACTTTTCCAAGATAGTCAAGCCAATGACGGAACTGTTAATGAAGGGGAAAGATTTCCAATGGACTCAAGCTTGTCAAGAATGTTTTGAGGAGTTGAAGAAAAGGTTAACAACAGCCCCATTTTTAGTATTGCCGAATGTGAGCAAGAGTTTTAATATCTATTGTGATGCATCGAGACAAGGACTTGGATTTGTGCTTATGCAGGAAGGTCAAGTGGTCACCTACGCATCAAGGCAATTAAAGAAACATGAGCAGAATTACCCAACACATGATTTGGAACTTGCAGTCGTGGTACACGCATTGAAGATTTGGAGACATTATATCCTTGGACATAGATGTGAAATTTATACAGATTATAAGAGTCTCAAGTACATATTCACACAAACGGACCTGAATTTGAGGCAACGATGATGGCTGGAGCTTATCAAGAATTATGATGTGGGAATCAACTATCATCCAGGAAAGGCTAATGTAGAGGTCGATGCCTTGAGTAGGAAAGGAGTAAGCCACCAGCTCACAGTTTGAGAGTTGCCATCTGAGTTATGTCAGGAGTTTGAACGGTTGAATCTCGGATTTGTGAATGAGATGGGAATAATGGAGTTAAATCCAACCTTGAAGCAAGAAATTCGGGAAGGTCAGGACAAGGATGAGAAATTTCAGGAAATCAAAGAAAGGACCCAAGAGGGAAGAGAATTCAGGTTTGATGAGGATGACCATGGTACTTTATGGCTTGGGAAGAGGATTGTTGTGCCTAATGTGAAGCATATTCAGGAGACAATACTAAAAGAGGTACATGACTCGCCATACTCAATTCATCCCGATTGTACGAAGATGTACAAGGACTTGAAGACTTGTTTTTGGTGGGCTAGCATGAAAAAGGACATATGTGATGTGTGCTAACGAGTCAAGGCAGAACATCAAAGACCAGCTGGATTATTGCAGCCATTGAAGATTCAAGAATGGAAGTGGAAAGAAATCGGTATGGACTTTATAGTTGGTTTACTGCGTACCCAGTTCGGTTATGACTCAATTTGGGTTATTTGGATCGGTTGATCAAATCAGCTCATTTCATCCGTGTCAAGACCAAGTATACCATGGCATAATTAGCCGAATTATACATGGAGCACATTGTGTGCTGGAGTCCTGAAGAAAATAGTTTCTAATAGAGGTTCTCAATTTACCTCCAGGTTTTGGCAAAAGCTACATGAAGCATTGGGAACAAGGTTGAATTTCAGCTCAGCATATCACCCTCAAACGGATGGACAAACTAAGAGAACGAATTAGATTTTGGAGGACATGTTAAGAGCTTGTGCTTTGAAGCATGGAAGAAGTTGGGACAAGAGCTTGCCACATGCAGAATTTTCATATAACAATAGTTACTAAGCAAGTTTGAAGATGTCACCTTATGAAGCACTATATGATAGGAAGTGTAGGACACCTTTGTTCTGGAATGAGACAGGGAAACTCAAGTATTTGGTCCGGATGTGTTGCTAGAAGCTGAAAAACAAGTTCAGGTTATCCGCAGAACTTGAGGGCTGCTCAATCAAGGAAAAATGGCTATGCGAACAATAGAAGAAGTAAACTAGCCTTTGAAGTGGGAGATTTTGTTTACCTTAAGGTGTCACCAATGAGAGGTCATAAGATGTTTAACATAAGAGGCAAGCTAGCACCTCGATACATTGGACCATTCAAGATTTTGGACAAGAGAGGAGAAGTGGCATATAAGTTGGATATGCCAGCACATCTATCAGATGTTCATGATGTATTTCATGTTTCCCAGCTTAAGAAGTGCTTGAGGGTACCGGAAGAACAAGTGCCAATGGAAGAATTGGAATTAGAGGCAGAGTTCACTTATGCCGAGCAACCGGTCAAAATCTTGTAAACCAAGGAGAGAGACACAAGGAACAAGGTTACTCAATGGTGTAAAGTGCAATGGAAGCATCATACAGAATCGGAAGCAACTTGGGAGCTGGAGGATGATCTCAAGAAGGAATTCCCCTATCTCTTCTCTTCCACGTCGAATCTCGAGGGCAAGATTCATTTTAAAGGGGATAGGTTTGTAACACCCTCATTTTCATGCATCATGCATTGCATATATTCAAATACATGTCTAACATTAACCCACATAAAAGGAACAAGTTTAAAATGAACTTAGAGCAAAACTGCACTTAAGAATTCTGGGAAGTGCAGAGTAGTCCAGTTTTCATGCGGACTAGTCCGATTTCGCTATGAACTCGCTCTGACATGTCCGTTTTCATGCGGACTATTCCGTTTTTTGCCTCCGGATAGTTTTGGACTTGTCCGGTTCGTTGCGGACTAGTCCAGTATTCCAACTCCTGGAAATTTTTCTAAGTCCCTGAACTTGTCCGGTATTCCAGTGGACTTGTCCGTTTTTCCTCTGACTAAAATCAGACTTGTCCATTTTTTGCCAGACTTGTCCGTTTTTCCTGTGATCAAGTTCGGACTTGTCCGATTTAGTTCGGATTTGTCTGGTATCTCTCTATCTAACTTTGGACTAGTCCGTCCCTTTTCGGACTTGTCCGATAAATCGCGATTCTGAATTGATCTTTTGTTTCACGATTTGTTTTTGGGTTCTACCTTAAGTAGGCCTAAGGACATCGTGTCTAACTCTTTTTGGAGCCCATGTGGGACCCCAAACCGGCCTCTACCCATCTTAAACTTGAAATCCATCAAACCCTAGCCTCCACCCCTATATAAACAACCCCACCACTTTATATTTGAAGTCCACCGAAACCCTAGTTCGTGGAAAGCCGCCATCAAGGAGGGAGAACGAGATCCCGAGCAAGAAGAAGAAGAGGAGGAAACAAAAGAGGATCAAGATCTCCACCAAGTTTCATTCTCCATCACCAATTCACTTTCAAGTTCTTCATCAACCCTAGATCATCAAGATCCAAGTGTTGCCTCCAAAACCTTTGATCCATAGGAGGTCTAAACACCTTGTATACCTTCTACTCTTTATTTCTAACGTGAATTCAACCCCAATTCTCCAAATTCACGTCGATCTAGAAAAGCCTAGTTCGCTGTTCTTACGAAGAGCGGACTAGTCTGGTCTCTTGCAGACTTGTCCGATTTTGTGATCTATTTCCTGTTGAATTAATGCTAAATTGGTTCAAATCAATTCCAAACCTATCCAAACTTGTTAAAAGCTATTAGAGCTAGTTAGTAAACATCATTAACAACTCATTAACTAGTTTTGCTTTGCATTTGCAGTAATCATGCATGTGATGTCATATTGAGTAATATATGTACACTTATTGATTGTGTTTCTTGTCTTGTATATTTGTTGCGCGGTTTAGAAGGATTTGTGCTAGAGGGTGCTCCGGAGGATCTCCAGCACTAGGAGTTTGAAATTTTTGATCCTAATCAAGCCCAAGAGCAAGGCAAGTGTCCTTGAACATATTGACCTTGTTTTTAAAATAAATGTTTTGTTTGCTAAACTGCATGCTTGTGTCAATTTGATGGAAATCCTATGGTAGGAAGTTTACTAGTTTTGTTTAACCATCCTTGTCACCTGGAATACATGGTAGAGAGTCGGGTAGGGCTTTTTACCCTTTCGCTTCGCTTAAATTGGGATGGGGAAACAATTATACTATTTCATTATGCATTAATTAGATTATGGTTATTATGAACTGTTCAATGTGATATGGTAATGGGTGATCTAAGCAAGCCTAGTATGTGGATTGGGTTGGATGTTATGCTGGTTTGCTTGACTTGGATCTAAGGACTGGTTCATGCGAGAATAAGCTAGGACAACAGTGCCACCACGAGGCCAAGTATGGGTGCGGCATAGCTGATTGATTAGGGTATTGCTAGTTGAGCGGATCATTTAGCGCACCAGGGAAGGGGAGTTGGATTGGGTTTGGATATGGTTGGCGGGACTCCCTGGGATCCGAATGGCACAAGAGGGGGCCCTTGTTTAAAGATGTGCTCAGTTGGAGACATCGCCACCGGTGAAACCTCAATGGGTCCGTGCATACTAGTAGTCCCTTTGTAAAGGCTATTTTGTGATCTATTGGCCATACACCTATGGTAGTGTTTTGGCATAATGGAGGTTTTTTCTTAGTCGCCGACGGGAAATCACAAACATTTGGGTAAAGTGGTACAAACTCTGCAGAGCATTAAAACTAGAATGATAGTCGTGCTCCTGGTTATGAGCACCTGAACAACTTCCATGATTATAAGGGAACTTGGGATTTGAGATGGTTATGGTTTGGTACTGGTTATGGCTGGTTATGGATTGAATTATGGTATTGGATATGAATAATGGTAATGGTGAAATCTGGTATAATGGATGATGGATATGGAATATGGACTGGTACTATGTTATTAATTATGGTTTATGATGGGTTTATTTCATATACAAATAATATGTTGCTTTTCAAATGTTTTAATGTACTTTTCAGCACTTAGCCATTATTATATTCGTCATTTGAATTAGCTACATGTCATACTTTCCACACTTGCTGAGTACGACATGTACTCAACCTTGCAAAATTCCCCCACCAATAGTTGCAGGTCAGGATTGGGAGTATAACGATGATAATGTGGAGTTCTAGTCCGTGTCTGTCGTCAGCTTGCCTGTGGTGTTGATTGGAGCTGTACTACCCTATTCACTTATGCTGCTTAGTTTGCTTAGTTGCTTAATTAGTTATTTTCGCTGCATTAGTTCAAACTTGTTCCTAATATTCATTAGAGCTTGTATTTGAGGATATTCTGAATTGTGTAATAAAAGTGGTTAATTAATCTTGTTCTGTGGTTATTTTCTGTATATCCATTTGTGAGTGCACTCGTGTATGTGTGTTGAACATTCTGGTCACACATATGCATTCACTTGGTTCATTTTCGGAATCGAGTGTCACAAGCTACATGTCATACTTTCTCATACTTGCTGAGTACGACATATACTCACCCTTGTTATTCCCACATCAATTTAGTAACAGAAGATAATTTGGAGTATCTGGAGGACTATGAGGAGAACTAGGCATGTGTGTTACCGTCAAATTGCCTGTGGAGATGGGGTCTACTAGTGCTTAGTTTTTCCGCTGTAATGTTATTAGAGCTTGTATTAGATACTATTTATATTGTAATAAGGTATTATCCTTATTATTATTGTTGTTATTATTATTATTAATCAAAACATGGTTATTATCTGAATATTATTTGTGATGCACTTGTTTATGTGTGTTAAACACCCTGGACACACATATGTGTCATGCTTGATTCATTCTTGGAACCGGTGTCACAAATTGGTATGAGAGCCGTATGTGACCATAGGACGCAAGCCTAGGTAGAATAGATACCACAAATCACTTTGGACTTCTTTCCTTTCAAATCTACCTGTTTTTGCATTATTTTGCCTTCTACTAATTATTTTGTTGAAAAATGTGTGGTTTTGCTGCTGCTGCAATTTTTTTACCTCTTTTCCATCTTTTTGAGCTATTGCACATTCTCTCACCTTGTTTTACGACTGCTGCAATTTCAGCATTGCATTTACACTTTGCTTTAATATTCTCACGTTTTCTCCATAGATGCCTCACACTAGAATGACGGCCCGCAAGAAAGCTCGTTTGCCGCCTCTTGGAAGAAAACTTGGACCTTACAAGGAATCACCAAGAGAACCAGTCCAAGAAGAGGAGGAAGTCAGCTCCCCCGCGAAAGAAGTTGAGCATGAGCACTCTAACACGATGAAGGAAGATCTTGAAGAGGTGGAGTTCTATAGTGATGATGAAGATGAGGCACACGATGAAGATGAAGATGAAGCACATGAGGATGAGGAACCCCATGAGGATGATCCATAAAAAGATAACAGAGAGGATGAACCCGCATCTCACGAGGATGTAACCGCAGTCCAGGAAGGTGCACCCGCGCCTATTGGAGCTAGAAAAGAGGATAAGGTCCAGTTTTCCGCTTTGCTAAAAAATTCTGTTCAGATGGGACAGATGGAGGATTTGTAGCTAAGGAATCGAAGGTGTTCCTTGACCAATATAATATGCAATCAAAGTATTATGTTAAGAGGATTTCTCGCTATGGACGTGAAGAATGGAAGTCTCAAGTTACTGTTCTCATTAAGGATGTTGTGGTCACCCGACACTTTGCGCCCACATGGAGATCCACCAGGGAGCAAGCTGTTGATGATGTTGCTTGGGAAGCACTTACCAGATTGTGTTACTCCTACCGTGAGCAGCTTGGAGGTACTAGCTTTGCGCTACACCCGCATCGCAAAAGTGGAACAATGGAAATAATGGGACCACAAGAACAAGCTCAGTCCGGTCCCCATACTATTGACATATCGCAGAGGATACTTGTGAATTTAGGAAATCGTTATGCTGATGCTATGGAAGAGATACGCTACGTCTGCAAGAGATTGTACATCATGGAAAAGCAAGAGGAGGTCCATGCCACCATCGAGATCAATGGTGTGGCGAGTTCACCAACACCTACATGGACTACCAATTTACCTTGGCGTGCGCCCGTGTATGACTCACCGCCGCCGTCACCTTCGACATATCACGGCCTGAACAGCCACGGTTCTCACAATTAAGTCTAGGTCTCCTGTAGAGAAGTTTAAAGGCGTTTAGGTCGTAATAGCTATAATTGTGTGGTGTGCTGAATTTTCTATAGTGATTGCTTGTGATTGTGTGCTTGGTGTGAGTTGTGGAACACTTTGGCGATTTGTCCACATCTGCACAGAGTAGAGAGATGTGGGATGCTTTGGCAATTATGCACATCCTCATATAGGGCCTTATTAATAGAAGAGAGTTGCTTAGTTTCATACTCCTTGATGCATATAGTTGGGGATTCATTTTATCTCTCTTTTCTATCTCGATCGACCTCTACTTCAAAGGAAGATGGACACAGCTAGAAGATTCACTATTTTAGACAAAGCTACATGGAAGATGAGAACGAATACAATACGTTCAAAAGTAAGTCTTAAAATAAGGGGGATAGATTTCCTTGCCAACCTTATAGTTCTGGATTCACAAGGATTGGACATAATACTTGGAATGGATTGGATATGGAAGCATAGTGGAGTGATTTGATGTGCTACAAAGGCGGTGCAATTGACAAATGATAAGAGAGTCAACATTGAATTTGATGTGTCACAATATACATCAAAATGGGTGGATATTACCAATGAATCGTCAAAGACTTTTCCAATATAGTGAAGCACATCAAAATGGGTGGATATTACTAACAAAGGGTAAGTCGTTCGAATGGACTCTAACTTGACAGGATAGCTTTGAGAAGTTGAACAAGATAATTACAACCGCACCGGTGTTTGTACTACGAGATGTGAGCCAGAAGCTTTGATATTTATATGACGCATCGAGGAAAGGACTTGGTTGTGTACTGATGCAAGAAGGTCGAGTGGTAGCTTATGCATCTAGGCAACTGAAGAAGCATGAGCTGAATTATCAAACGCATGATCTCAAACTCGCAATTGTAGTGCATGCATTGAAGATATGGAGGCACTACATTTTTTGTCATAGGTGTGAGATTTACACAGACCACAAGAGTCTCAAGTACATATTCACGCAAACAGACTCGAATTTGAAGCAACGACGATGGTCGAAACTCATTAAAGATTACGATGTGGGGATGCACTATCACCCAGGAAAGGCCAATGTAGTGGCAGATGCCTTAAGCCGAAAAGGGGTAAGCCACCGACTCACTGTTCAGGAGTTGCCATCCGAGCTATGTAAGGAGTTTGAACGATTGCATCTCGGATTTGTGAATGAAATGGGAGCAATAGAAGTAAACCTGACACTGGAACAAGAAATACGAGAAGGTCAGAAAAAGGATGAATAAATTCAAGAGATCAAGGAAAGGATACAGGAAGGTAGAAAATGGAGGTTCGACGAAGATGACAATGGCACGCTATGGCTTAGGAAACAAAATGTCGTGCCTAATGTGAAGCATATCCGTGACACAATACTAAAGGAGGCACACGACTCGCCTTATTCAATTCATCCAGGATGTACAAAGATGTACAAGGATCTTAAAACGTGCTACTGGTGGGATGGAATGAAAAGGGACATAGAGAAATTTGTGGCATTATGTGATGTATGCCAACGAGTGAAGGCTGAACATCAAGGGCCAGCTGGACTATTGCAGCCATTGAAGATTCCAGAATGGAAGTGGGAAGAAGTTGGTATCGATTTCATCGTTGGTTTACTGCGCACCCCATCAGGATATGACTCAATATGGGTTATTGTGGAACGATTGACCAAGTCTATGCATTTTATCCCTGTCAAGACTACATATAGTGGTGCGAAGTTGGCTGAACTATATATGGGAAGAATATTGTGTTTACACGGAGTACCTAAGAGGATAGTGTCTGACAGAGGTTCTCAATTTACCTCCAGATTTTGGTAGAAACTGCACGAGTCTATGGGAACCTGACTGAATTTTAGTTCCACATATCATCCCCAAATGGATGGGCAAACTGGAAGGACGAATCAAATATTGTAATACATGCTAAGAGCGTGTGCGCTAAAGTATGGAGGGAGTTGGGATAAAACTTTGTCTTATGCTGAATTCTCCTACAACAACAGCTACCAAGTGAGTTTGAAGATGTCGCTGTATGAGGCATTATATGGAAGAAGATGTAGAACAACCCTATTTTGGAATGAGACAGGAGAAGCTCAAGTATTTGGACCTAATGTGATACATGACATCGAAAAGCAAGTTCAAATTATCCGTGAAAACTTGAAGGCTGCTTAGTCGCGTCAAAAGGGTTATGCGGATAATAGGCGAAGAGACTTAGCTTTCGAAGTGGGAGACTTCGTGTATCTAAAAGTGTCGCCTATGCGAAGTCGTAAGCATTCACTGTTAAAACCAAGTTGGCACCTCGCTACATTGGACCATTCAAGATTTTGGTCAAACATGGAGAAGTGGCATATCAATTGGAGATGTTAGCACATCTTTCTGATGTTCATGATGTATTTCATATTTCTCAACTCAAAAAGTGCTTAAGGGTACCAGAAGAGCAAGTAACAATAGATTTGGAGCTAGGGGAGAATTTGACTTATACCGAGCAACCTATCAAAATCTTGGAGACAAGTGAGAGAGTTACAAGAAGCAAGGAGATTCGATGTTGAAAGTTGTTGACGGTCCTTAAGTACCATATTTAGACCGTCAATTCACCTAATAATGTGCACAAAGGAGAAACACAACATAGTGGTAGGGTTAAAAACTAACCAATTCCACAAGTGTTGGTGTTTATTTGTATGCAGGTAAATTTAGACCAAAAATACCAAGACATGTAGGGAGTAATCCATAAAATTGGATTTCAAAGAATCAGGCGATGTCACGTGTCATCACATGGATCAAATGGCCCACAAACAGAAGTATCCGGAGCCATACAATGGTGTAGCACCCATATAAAGGGATGGGACCCACCTGGTAGAGGCCTGGAGAAAGCACACTGCAAAAGGGACCAGGACTAGGTCGGCTGACCCCCCCCCCCCCCCTAGTCGACCGACTAGTTCCTGGCATTAAACGCGGTCAAACACCACGTGTTGGCTCCTTCTGGCTTGAAGAAACCATGGGTGACTGATTTGTGAGCATTTTGTGGTGGGAACTGACCCTTCTCCCCCCCCCAATAAATAGAACCCCACACCTCACTTCACACACACACACACACACACACACACACCAAAATTTGAGAATAGAATACCACTCCTAAGGTTTAGAGTAGTCCTAGAGGCTGCCAAGTAGAAGGAGAGTGTGGCGAAGAGTCTAGATGAAGGAGGCTTTGGCTTTTCAAGTCCCTCTTCTACACTTGTACCCCTACAAAGGTGTTATTCAAATCAAGTAAGCCTTTGTGAATTCAATTCAAGTTTGATTCTCAATTTGTAGTAGTTTGTACAAGTAGTTACTTGTGGTTTCATTGCTTTAATTTATTAGAGGCTCTAGTTGTAGCTTTGTGTTCGAAGCAACTAGAGTTGTGATTTAGAATGTAAGTATGGTGCTTGGGTTAGAAATCACCACTGAATATCTCTTAGACCCCTGGATTGAAGAGGTAGGCGGTAGGTGGTGACAGCCTTATCTATCCTTTGTAATCCTCCATGTTCGGCTATGCCATAGGCTCTTGGCAGGAGTCGCCTAGTGTTGCTAGGGGTAAACCCGTGCCCGAAGTAAGCAGCTACCGCAAATTACTTTGAACTAGAATCAATACTTTGAATTCCTCTCTCTTCCTTACCTACCAAACAACTTTGTGTCCTTGGGTGAATTAGTTCGTAGGATTACACGCATTCCTTGGATTCGATACCCTTTGGAATACTCTCTTAAGGGGAAGTGCTACACAGTTGTTTTCGTGTGCTTGCGGGTTATCATCTGTGATGTAAGAAACGTCAAAAAGCATTTCTGGTGCTGTTGCCGGGGAACGGTTGTTGTTAATCTACTAACCTTTTCACCCTTGTATCTATCTTCTTATCTTATCTTTCCTTTTCTTACCACCAATGGGCAAGTTCTGTGAGCCACCGCCGTCGGCGGAACCCATTTGTTCTACTAGCTATGAACTTTGCCCTGGCTTTACAGCCATGGTTCGAGAGAAATCCTTCTTAGGAACAGATTGTGAAAACCCCTACCACCATCTAAGAGAGTTCAAACAGTTGTGTTCATGCCTTCTAATCAAGGGTATGACACAAGAAACTCTCAAATGGAAGTTGTTTTCTTTTTCCCTCAACGAAAAAGTCAAACAATGGTACGACCATAACGTTGGGAAGACAAACAGAAATTGGATGAATTATGAGACATATTTTGTCTTGCTTTCTTTTACATTGCCCGAATTGTGTCCTTACAGAAGGAAGTACTATGCTTCCAGCAGATGGAAAAGGAATCCATAGGTGCAGCTTGGGATATATTTTCTCTTTTGAGAAATTCCGGCCCAGATTTGTCCATCCCAGATCCGTTGCTTTTGCGACACCTCTACATGGGATTGGACAAAGAGTCTGCCCTACATCTTGACATTACGACTGGAGGATGTTTTCTCCATAAGACACCGAAAGAAGGCAAGGATCCTCTAGACCAAATTCTGGAAAATTCTTCCTTCATTATGGGTCTTAATGAGCCCCCTCAAGTGGAAGTAGTGTCAAGAACTGAGGATGAATCCATGGACAAGGAAGAACCCATCTCTTGCTTATCCCAAACCTTGTCGGAAGAATCCTCTCCCAAAACCGAAACTACGAAGGAAGAAGAAATTCAACCTTCGGAGTTTCCCTTCTACTTCGAGGAAGAGATATTTGAAGACTTTGGAAATACCTCGAAGTACTGTTTCCATAGGAAACCATCATTGCCTTTAACTCCACCTGACCCACTTGATGGAGTGTTCATCCAACAGGCGGTCAAGGAGTTAACCTCTGTTCTAAGTAGGGAATGGACTGCAGAAGTTGAGCTGTCACCCGAAATCCTTCGAATGACCTCACCTTTGGCAACTATTCTATTATTTATTAGAGAAACACCAATGAAGGTCCTATACAACCCCACTGTTGGAGCAAATCTCATTTCTGATTCTTGTCCTCTCCTCATTCTTGGCGATGTTCCATTGGCACCGACATGTAAATCCTTCCGAGATTCTTTCGAGATCATCCTTGAAGGATACGGGGTTTTGCAACAGGTGTCTATAAGACACAATGATATTGAGGCAATCCTAGATTTCCATGTGTTCGAAATCCAAGATTTCAACATCATGATTGGGATTCCCATTGAGAAATTTCTCATAGAAATTCCTTTGGAAGGAAACCTCAATGTCAACCTTGGAGGGAGAAAGTTCTCCATTCCTATCTTTCATTCCAAAAACACATCTGTAGAAACTCTCGTCCAAGATGAACCATTAGAGGAGGTTAGAACTCTTCAATTCTTAGCTCCCCCTGAAATTGAAGGACAAGAAGATTTCATTCAAGAGGAGGATGAATTTCAGGAGGCAATTGAATTGCCAAAAGAAGAGTTCTTCCCAAAACCTCCTGTTGAGTTGAAAATTCTACCTCCAGGTCTACAATATGCCTTTCTAAATCGCGATTTTGAAGCCCCTGTCATCATAAGTGACAAACTTTCAGATGATGAGACACTCAAACTCATTTCCATGTTAGAAAAGCATAGAGCTATTTTTGGCTATTCACTGGAGGATCTTAAGGGGATCAGTCCAGCGCTATGCACCAATCGCATTCCTATTGACCCCGAGAGTGTCCCCTCAAGGGAACCTCAAAGGCGATTGAATAATGCGATGAGGGAAGTTGCCAATAAGGAAGTCTTGAAACTTCTGCATGCCGAGAATATTTACCTTGTTCCTCATAGTGAATGGGTCAGCCCAGTTCAAGTAGTGCCTAAGAAGGGAGGTATGACAGTCGTTCAAAATGAGAAAAATGAATTAATTTCTCAATGAACCGTCATGGGATGGAGGATGTGCTTTGATTACCGAAAACTTAACAAGGCTACAAGGAAGGATCATTTTTCCACTGCCCTTCATCGATGAGATGTTAGAGCGCTTGGCAAAACACTCCTACTTTTGTTTCCTTGATGGGTATTCAGGCTATCATCAAATTTCAATCCATCTCGATGATCAAAGTAAGACCACATTCACATGTCCTTATGGGACTTATGCCTACCGGCGTATGTCTTTTGGAATGTGCAATGCTCCTGCCTCTTTTCAAAGATGCATGATGTATATTTTTTCTGACATGATTTAGGAGATCATGAAGTTTTCATGGACAATTTCTCCGTCTATGGGAAAACTTTTGATCATTGTCTGGAAAAATTAGACAAGGTCTTACAAAGATGCCAAGAGAAGGACCTCGTGCTTAATTGGGAAAAGTGTCATTTCATGGTCCGTGAGGGCATCGTTCTTGGGCACTTAGTGTCCGAGAGAGGGATAGAGGTGGAAAAAGCAAAGATTGAAGTCATTTAAAAACTTCCACCTCCTATCAATGTTAATAGAATCCGTAGTTTTTTAGGTCATGTGGGGTTCTATCTGCGATTCATCATAGATTTCTCAAAAGTCGCTAGACCCCTCACTAACCTACTAGCTAAGGAAGCTCCCTTTGATTTTATGATTAATGCCTTAAATCATTTGAAACACTCAAAAAGGCACTCATCTCAGCTCCAATCATTCAACCTCCCATTTGGGCGCTGCCATTCAAAATCATGTGTGATGCTAGTGATTATGTTGTTGGTGCGGTCCTAGGCCAAACCAAAGATAAAAAGCATCATGCAATAGCCTACGCTAGCAAAACTCTGACAGGAGCTCAACTCAATTTCGCCACAACTGAAAAAGAGCTTTTGGTCGTAGTTTTTGCTATCGATAAGTTTAGGTCCTATTTGGTTGGAGCTAAGGTTATAGTCTACACAGACCATGCTGCCTTGAAGTACTTGCTCACCAAAAAGGATGCTAAAAAAAGGCTAATCCGTTGGATCCTCCTACTCCAAGAATTTGACTTAGAAATCAAGGATAAGTAAGGAGTAGAGAATTACGTAGCAGATCATCTCTCGCGTATGGAAGTCATGCAAACCATGGACATCCCTATCAATGACTTCCTACGAGATGATGTGCTTCTTAAGGTGACTGACTCTCACCCTTGGTATGCGGATATTGTGAACTTCATGGTCACGGGATACATACCTCTGGGGGAAAACAAAATGAAACTCATCTATGAGAGTCGAAGACACCTTTGCGATGACCCATATCTCTATCGAGTTTGTGCCGATGGACTTCTTCGAAGGTGTGTCCCATCAATCAAAGGCACCAAGATTATTGAGAAATGCCATGCTAGCCCCTATGGTGACCATTACGGTGTTTACCGTACCCAGGCAAAGATCTGGCAATGTGGATTCTACTAGCCTTCTTTGTATGAAGATACAAAAGAATTCATTTGCAGATGTTGGAAATGCCAAAAGCATGGAGGAATATCAGCTCGCAATGTGATGCCCCTAACATATAACCCCTAAGTGGAATTATTTGATGTGTGGGGTATTGATTTCATGAGACCTTTCCCTAGGTCCTATGATTGCGAGTATATCCTGGTGGCCGTAGATTATGTGTCAAAATGGGTAGAAGCCTTGCCATGCAAGAATGCTAATTCCAGGCAAGCTAGGAAAATGTTCCATGAGATCATTTTCCCACGCTTTGGCACTCCCCGTATGGTCATAAGTGATGGAGGGTCTCATTTCATAGATAAGACCTTCTGGAGCTTTTTGAGGGAGCTTGGTGTCCAGCATAATATTGCGACCCCATACCACCCACAAACAAGTGGTCAAGAAGAAACATCTAATAAGCAAATTAAGAATATTTTGCAAAAGACCGTCATGGAAATGGGAACGGGATGGAAGCATAAGCTACCCGACGCATTGTGGGCATACCGTACTGCCTACAAAACTCCCATCGGCATGTCTCCATTCCAACTTGTCTATGGGAAAACTTGTCATCTTCCTGTAGAATTGGAACATAGAGCCTATTGGGCCATCAAGCAGTAGAACATGGACCTTCACGAAGCAAGAAAGCACTGATTGAAGCATTTCTCCGAGTTGGAAGAGTGGAGATATAAGGCATACCATAGTGCCAAAATCTACAATGAAATAACTAAAAGATGGCACAATAAGAGGATTACGCCTAAAGAGTTCAAGTCTGGAGACAAAGTCCTACTCTTCAACTCTATGGTTTAACTCTTTGGACATGGGAAGCTCAAAAGTAAATCGAAAGGACCATTCACCGTAGTATAAACCTCATCCCATGGAGCAATCACACTCCAAAGTGATGATGATCATCTATTTAAAGTGAATGGGCACCGACTTAAATTATTTCTTGAATCACAAGAGGACGAGACAGAAAAAGAAATTGACGTGATAAATCTTATTGATTTTCACACCATTTCTTTAAATTTTGTCTTGTAGGATCAAATAGAACGTGTAAAGCTACCATAGGGGGTGAATGGTAGATTAAAACTTTTCAGCATAAGCAACAAAAAACCCCTCGGCAGAAAAATGATCTATTAAAGAAATCGTGTGTACGACTAATCTAAAGGTGATCAATTGTAACTAAACAAATATAAATTGTGGAGAATCAAGTCACGAGGACGTAACAACAAGAATCACAAAAATATATCAAGAAAAACTCAAGTTACGATCGAAAGATCAAACAAAGGTCAATCTGTTTTACCCAAGAAAAACAGTTCTGGAATACTGCACATAATCTCGTGTAGATCCAAAACCACAAATACAATGATTGTGAAATTTTCAGAGATGATAGAAAATCGAGTTGTGAAGACAACCTAAAAAGAATCATGTCAATCAGATCTGTAAAACTCGAGTTATGATAAAACCAACGAAGCAAGGTAGTGCTGTACAGAAACTCGACGAGAAAGACTTGAATAAAATAGGTCGGACGAACAAGGCACAAAAGTTCTTTTCAACTACGAATTTTATTCAAAAGAACAAAAGAGGAACAGCCCAAAAGTCGTGCACAATGATCTCTGGCCTCCCTTGCTTATATAACCAGCCCTTAGGCCAACCCAAAACTAACTAGGACTCTGATCCTACTCAATTCACGAATCGAAACTTCCCATAAATGCTCAAGACTCTTCTATAGACAGATAGAAGCAACCTTAAGACTTCCAAACACCTTAGGAACGTATAACACATTCCTAAAACAACTCAAATTTGTGTTCCACATGAAATTCTATCATAACCAACTCAAAACTTTCCATATTTGAGTCAAACACGACTCAGCCGCAGCCTGAGTCTATAACCTAGTCGGTTGGACCTTTCTGACCAATTTTTTTATGTCCACATCTCTTCGTCATGCCTCGGAACCATGTAGCCACGTCCATGCACTCCTTGCACACGTGAAAACATATTCCAACGACGTTCATGTTACCTTCATATGCATTTTTCTTAATTCAAACATGTTGCGCGACCTCCCGATCAACTCAACCACAATTCCTCCTGAACTTGGTTGTTGAACCTCATCTTCTCCCTAAGACTAGTTCAATGGATCCCGTCACCAGCCATGTCTTGAACTCAAGCAACACATGCACATGAATAAGCAACCGATACTTCCTAGCACAAGTCCTCGACTTGACTCTCGTTAGTTCCGAAAGCACAACACCTTACGTGAGAACAACACATAAGCATGTTGCAAACCATATCCTATTGATAACAGCAATAACCACCAAAACAAACCAAAAACTTAGTAAAAGAATACTAAGCAAACATTCCATAGATGTAAAACAAGTTCAAAATATTTCAAAGTAAAAGTAGAACCATTGCAATCTAGCTCCGGACCTTGCCAAAACCAACCGGACCTTGAGCCGGAGCTTACCAAATCTAGCAGGACCTAGCGCCGGAGCTTACCAAAGCTAGTCAGACCTAGTGTCGGAGCTGACCAAAGCTAGGTTGACCTAGCACTGGAGCTGACCAAAGCTAGTCAAACCTAGCGTCGGACCATGCCGGAGCAACTCAAAACAAGCCGGACCTATTGTCGGACCTTGATAAAAAGGTGTTTTGGTAGTATTCTAAACTTTTATCATCAAAACCAATGTATTCATCACAAGCCAATGTATTCAACACACATAAGTCTCACAATCTCCCCCTTGATGAATGCATTGGCAACACCACTTAAAATCCGAACATTGGCATGAAAAGTTTTGAAAACAATTTTCCCCCTTTTTGAAAATCAAATGAGATAGAAATAAATTTCTCCCCCTATACAAATTTCTCCCCATTGCATACTTCTCCCCCTTTGACAATGTATTTAGCAAGATACAAAAGATAAATTTTAATTTGTTATGAGAATATTATCACATATACATATAAAACAAAGTTCATCCAAGTCATACTATCAAGTAACTTACACTATCACAACAATGAGATACATAAAGTAGTGTAAGCCATGCTAGAGACAAAATGTAATTTTCAATTTTAGCAAGTCATGATCTCACAAACTTAACTATTTCAAAACCTAAAAGCATGACACTTGTTACTGCATTTTATTATTTTTCAAAGCACAAATTTAGATCATATGATATTTGCAAGAGATTATATGTGCATCTGCCTTATTCAAACCAACCAAGCCAAGCCTATGTCATTTGACAATCAGAAGCTTAAGGACATGGTTTTAGTCATACACAACTTCTTCTAAGTTCATATCTTAGTGCAATGATAAGCCATCTCAAAAGAAGAACTGTGATGCATGCATATTCTCTAGATCTTTTCTCAATTTATATTTGTTCATAAAACTCAATATGTGAGTTGATTACTTGATTAATTCATTATGATTAAAAGCACTTGTGATCATGCAACAAGTTCAAAACAGCAAGAAAGTTCGATCATGATCAGATTTAGTGAAAGTAATTATTCTAATTATTAGTCATGGCAAAAACTACAAAATGTATAACACGAGTAATGTAGTAAGAACTTTTAGCATGTAAAAGGAATCACAAAGTCATATATGTATCAAATACTATGCTCATATTATTTTAAATTCAGATCCCAAATTTGAAAGTTCCCCCTCAAGTTAATCCATGAGGATGCATAACCCCTATTTTCACTATGAATGTAACAGAAACGAGTGAAATCCGAAGGTTTTTCGAAAATGTCAGCCAATTGGTGTTCGGTATCTACATGGTGAAGCACAATGTTTCCTTTTTCAACATTATCACGGAGAAAGTGATACCTAATATCAATGTGCTTAGTTCTAGAATGTTGCACAGGGTTTTTAGCAATGCAAATGGCACTAGTGTTATCACAAAATAGTGGAACACTATCTAGATCAACCCCATAGTCCTTAAGTGTTTGAACAATCCAAAGAATTTGTGAGCAAGCATTAGCAGCAGCTATATATTTAGATTCGGCTGTGGATTGTGCAACTGAACTTTCTTTTCTAGAGGACCAAGCAACAAGTGAATTACCAAGAAAATGACAAGCACTAGAAGTACTTTTCCTATCAATCCTACAACCTCCAAAATCAGCATCCGAAAAACCTTTCAAAGTAACGGTTGAGGAAGAAGGAAGAAAAAGGCCAAATTCTTGAGTTCCATGTAAGTACCTGAGAATTCTTTTGATGGCTTGACGATGTGAAGCACGTGGGGAAGCTTGAAACCGTGCACAAAGACACATGCTAAATTGTATGTTCGGTCGTGATGCTGTGAGGTACAAAAGTGATCCGATCATGCTTCTATATTCTTTTTGATCCATGGGTTCACCCTCTTCATCAATTTCAAGTGTCGTTGCTGTTCCCATTGGTGTCTAAAGAGGCTTGCTTTTGTCCATATTGAAGCGCTTAAGAAGGTCTCTTGTATACTTCTTTGATGCACAAAGGTTCCCTCCTTAGTTTGCTTGATTTGCAGCCCCAAAAAGTACGTGAGTTCTCCCATAATACTCATCTCAAATTTTGAACTCATCATAGCTGAAAACTTAGACACAAGATCATGAGAAGCACAACCAAAGATAATATAATCTACATACACTTAAACGAATAATAAGTCATTGCCATGCTTAAGCACAAAAATAGTTTTATCAACCTTGCCCATG
This sequence comes from Tuctoria greenei, assembly GCA_036927565.1. NCBI lineage: Eukaryota > Viridiplantae > Streptophyta > Magnoliopsida > Poales > Poaceae > Tuctoria > Tuctoria greenei. The sequence goes on along the minus strand of JAYESD010000011.1, from coordinate 18,382,073 downwards.
GTAAACCCATTTTCAAGTAAGAAATTTTTTAACCTATCATACCATGCTCTAGGGGCTTGTTTGAGACCGTACAAGGCTTTGGACAGTTTGTAAACATGATTAGGAAAATCTGTATTTTCAAAACTAGGTTGTTGCTTAACATAAACCTCCTTATCTATGTAGCCATTAAGAAAAGCACTTTTTACATCCATTTGATATAACTTAAAACCTTTAGATGCAGCAAAAGCTAACAAAATTTTTATGGTTTCTAATCTATCAACAGGAGCAAAAGTTTTATCAAAATCTAAACCTTCAATTTGTGTGAAACCTTGAGCAACCGATCTAGCCTTATTCCTAACCACAACCCCATCCTAACTTTGTTTATTTTTAAACACCCATTTAGTTCCAATTAAAGTGTGATATTGAGGTGGAGGTACAAGTTTCCAAACATTATTTCTTTCAAAAAAATTTAACTCTTCTTGCATGGCAATAATTCAAGATTCATTAGCGAGTGCGTGTGATATATCTTTGGGTTCAAAAGAAGCAACAAAAGCAGAATGAGCATGAGAATTGGGGTCGGAAAACCTGCATCTTGTAACTTGTTCATGCAAGCTTCTAATTATCTATTGCTAGGGATGATTCTTGTAAATCCGTAGGAGAACAGATGTCTCACAAGCTTCTTCCTCATCAAGTTCATTGTAGATTCATGAGATTGTGGCTTGTGGACGATCAGGACCAACAAAGATGGTAGTCGGAGCTTGTTCAAGGTTCGGAGCTTGACACATGTCAGCTTCAGAACTATCAGGCAATATCACCGAGTCTTCTTCTTCTTTAAAAATACCCTCCCTCTGAGGATATGAATCCGGACCTGCAATGCTTGAGCTTGTACCTGGGATAGCTTCATCAAAAGACACTTCACAAGTCTCCACAATTTTGTTAGTGTCAAGTAAAAGCACACGATAGCCTCTAGTATGCGATGGATAACCAAGAAACATGCCATCAATGGATCTAGGTTCAAATTTATCAAGATTACCATATTTCTTAAGAAAGCATTTGTAACCAAAGACCCGAAAGTGTGTAACACTAGGCCTATGTTCACACCGGAGCTCATATGGTGTTTTACCCAGCTTAGCGCGCAAGAAAACACGATTTGAGACATAACAAGCGGTTGCAATCACATCAGCCCAAAATTTCCTAGGAGTTTGATATTCATCAAGCATAGTCCTAGCCATCTCAACTATGGTTTTGTTCTTTCTTTCTACAACACCATTTTGTTGAGGTACATATGATGAAGAAAATTGATGATCTATTCTATTTTCAGCACAAAAGTGATCAAAGGATTGATTTTTAAATTTGGTTCCATTATCACTTCTAACTGCTTTTAAAGATCGTGGGTGATCAATTGATAATCTAAGAAATAAAGTTCTAAAGTGACTAAAAGCTTCATTCTTAGGTGCCATAAAGTAAACCCAAGAGTATCTAGAATAATCATCAACAATCACAAGAACATACCATTTACCTCCGAAGGATTGAACACGTGAAGGTCCTACGGTGTCAAGGTGCAAAAGTTGATCCTGTTCAGTTGTCATGATCATTGTAAGAGTAGTATGTGAACCTGCAACTATCTTAGCATGTCTACAAGAAGAGCACACAATATATTTGTCCCCTTTAAGCTTAGACAGCCCACATATGCGATCAAGAGCACTAACACGCGTTAGATGATCAAAGCCTATGTGACCAAGTCTACAATGCTAAAAAATATAAGTCCTTTGAATCATTAGCAACTAGACACATATGCTTAGAGGAAGACATATCAAAATCAGCTTTAAAAACTCTTCCAAATTGAGACATGTTAAAAATAAGCTCACTATTTGAATTTACAACTTTGCAGCAATTTTTAGTGATAATAATTTCTAGATTTTCATCTAGTAGTTGTGAAACAGAAAGCAAGTTGTATTTCAAATTTTTAACAAGTGCCACATCCTTCAAAGTGTACGGATCATTTACTCTAACCGAACTCTTAGCAATTATAGGAGTTGAAGAATCATCGGCAAAAGTAACATTCTCTACACGTGACACAAAAGAGAGGGAGGAGAACCATTTTTTGTTACTGGTCACGTGGCGTGAGCAACCTGAATCCACAATCCAAATGTTCTCCTTCCTCAAGCGTGTAACCTACATAGAAGCACAATACGTTGATGACTCAATACTAGGGTTAGTCAATAGGCATTTAGGAATCCAGTACTGAGTCATACGACGTCCAGTAGGAACAACACGCGACAACTAAGATAAAACAGTGGGTTTATGAGTCAAAGTTTGAGATTTTTTATTCTTAACAACTGACCTATAAGGTGTTACTTTTATATCACGAAAACCATTAGCTCCGGAGGCAAAAACAGAAGGTATAGAGGTAACAACAGAAGGTCCAGAGGTAAAAATTGAAGCTCTGAAGGTAAACTTTGAGTGTTTTTGACTTATAACAGCAGATTGCATATTCCTGACATTCGGTTTAGTATGTGCAGCAAATTATGCATGAGAGTTATAAGATCTAGCATGCATTTTTCCTTTTTATGTTGTTGAGCTAGTCTATAACAAAAATCTATGACATGACCATCTCTACCACAATAGGTACAATGAAATTTAACTTTGTGTTCATGTCTAGATGAGCATGCAGTATGTTTATTTGAACCCGAATGTGACAACACTCCTGCAGATTTAAAAACCACCTCTTTTAGTATAGAAACTGTTTTTTATCAAACCACTTCCTAATGACTTTACGATTTTAGGTGGGTGTGCTTTAGCATGAGCATGAGAATCAAAACCTAAACCAGTTTTATCATTGCATGATTTGGATGAATTTAGTAGCAAGTTTAGATTTTTGTTCTCAATACAAAACTGCTCTAGTGGCCTATTCATGTCATCAAGTTTCTTAGACAATTCTAAGCAGTTTTCACATGAAGTTTTTCCTTTTAATTTGCAATTAGAACAATATTTAACTTCATGAGCACGTAAAGCATTGTTCAAAACAGAAATCTCATTCATAGCATCCTGCGGTTTCTTATCAAGATCATCACAACTAGAACAATGCAAATCAATTGTATAACAAGAAGCATCTTTTAAGTTTCCAATATTAAATGCAGCAAGCTTTTTATTCTTTTCAATTTCAAGTTCAAGTTTATCAAGTGTGGAGGTATGTGCACTTCTTAGAGAGGACAATTGTTCATAGATTAAGTCACATGAGAGATATGCATCATCACTAGGAATCAAAGTTTTTAAACGGTTGATTTCACATTCTAGTGATTCAATTTTAGCAGCATTATCCCTAAGGTTTTTGTCATTTTTCTTGACAATAATAGTTGCACGAGAAATTGCATCACACATTTTATTACAGGTAGAACATACCTCATCGTCGTCACTGTTGTGTTCTGCATCCTCCTGACTTGATCTTGATCTTGTTTTGCCTGCCATGAAGCATAAGTTGGCCTGGTCGTCATCATCTTCATCACTTCCAATGTCTACATCACTTGAACTGAGCTCTTGAAGTGTAGTGATGAAGTTGTTTATCATCTTGCATCCTATGGAACCCTTCTTTTTCTTGTTGGAGTTTCCAGACGTGGTCTTGACCTTGTTCTGCTTCTCTTCATGGGTAGTAGGACCTGAAAGGTTAGGGCATTCTGTATGAAAGTGTTCTGTCTTACCACATTCAAAACATCGTTGAGGTCCGGAGCTTCCTCTCATTCTAGTTCTCGCATTTTACAATGCTTTTGAGAACCGAGTAGAGATGAGTGATATCTCCTCTTCAATCTGTTCCAAGGTTAGTGAAGACAGCAAAATAAGAGTACTGGAAGATGATGATTGGCTGGAGCTAGGCATATCACGTTGTGAAACGAATGCAATAGACTTATTTGGATTCTTTCATGATAAAATGTCAATTTAATGAGTTTTTGGCTTGGAGTAAAGCACATCTAAAGTAAGAGTACTCAGGACAGTTGGTTCACGAATGGATGCTACTTTCATCTCCCATATTGTCATGTCTAATGCACTAAGGAGTTGCCTAGCATTTTCAGCATCAGAAAAGTTTACGTTGACACTACGTAGATTACTGAGAATTTTATTAAATCGGGCAAAAAGTTGATCGATGGACTCACTAGGTTGCATCTTGAATCGCATGTACTCCTTTTTGAACATATATTTCTTACCTCCTTGATTTTGTTGGATCCTTCGTGGTAGTCACAGAGTGCTCTCCAGGCATCGTACGCCGATCGGAGGTGTGCAACACGGTCAAAGTCGCTTTGAGTTAGTCCCTATATGATCAAGTTTTGGGCTTTGTTGTTGTTGTCGACATCTCTTAAATTCGTAGCCGTGACTTGATCGTTTGGTGGCACGTCGTAAGGCTTGTACACTTTTTCCCATATTGCGAAGCCTTGCGCCTGGATAAAAACTTTCATGCATGCCTTCCAAACCTGAAAATCAATACCAACAAACACACAAGGTTTTGCCGAGTATTTCTCCATGAGGATTAGTCAAAACACATGCGAATCACAAAGATTAGAGCACCGTGGCTCTAATACCAATTGTAGGATTGAATATCACGTGTAAATCTACCAGAGGGGGGTGAATGGTAGATTAAAACTTTTCAGTGGAAGCAACAAAAAAACCCTCAGCAGAAAAATGATTTGTTAATGAAATCGTGTGTGCGACTAATCTAAAGGTAATCAATTGTAACTAAACAAGTATAGATTGTGGAGAATCAAAGGACGACTGGATGAGCTCCCAGGTACAGAGCAAATTCCGTTCTGTGAATGGTCACCAGCTCACGAAAATACATTCACCAGCTCCACATCAGTTTTGTGAATGGATTCTTGTGTACACCAGTTGTTACCCAAAGGATTGGGTGACTTGTCTGCAGACCATGTCTACCCGCTACGTACAGTTTGTCATTGAGCCACACAGACACAAAAAAGCATCAAACGGGCTTTGTGTTTTAGATGCACCAGAACTCCAACAATTGAGACATCGTAACAGCAGACCTCATCTTTCACATTACCCTCACGAAGACATCACAACAAGAATCACGAAAATCCGCAGAGAAAAACTCAAGTTACGATCAAAAGATCAAACAAAGGTCAATCTATTCTACCCAAGAAAAACAGTTCTGGAATACTGCAAAGAAACTCGTGTGGATCCAAAACTACAAATCCAATGACCGTGAAATTTTCACAGATGATAGAAAATCAAATTTTGAAGACAACCCACAAAGAATCACGTCAACCGGATCTGTAAATCTCGAGTTATGATAAAACCACTAAAGCAAGGTAGTGTTGTGAAGAAACTCGACGAGAAAGACTTGACGAAAACAAGTCAGACGAACAAGGCACAAAAGTTCCTTTCAACTATAATTTTATTCAATAGAACACAAGAGGAACAGCCCCAAATTCGTGCACAACAAGCTCTGGCCTCGCTTATATAACCAGCCCTTAGGCCAACCCAAAACTAACTAGGACTCTAATTCTACTCAATTCACGAACTGAAACTTTCCACAACTGATAAAGACTCTTCTATACGCAAATAGAAGCAATATTAAGACTTCCAGACACCTTAGGAACATATCCCACATTCCTAAAACAACTCAAATTCGTGATCCATATGAAATCCTATCATAACCAACTAAAATCTTTCCATATTTGAGTCAAACACGACTCAGCCGCAGCCTGAGTCCATAACCTAGTCGGTTGGACCTTTCCGACCAATTTTTTTTATGTCCACATCTCTTCATCACGCCTCGGAACCATGTAGCAACATCCATGCACTCCTTGCACACGTGCAAACATCTTCCAACGACATCCACAATACCTTCATATTCATTGTTCTTGATTCAAACATGTTGCGCGACCTCCCGATCAACTCAACCACAATTCCTCCCGAACTTGGTTGTTGAACCTCATCTTCTCCCTAAGACTAGTTCAATGGATCCCGTCACCAGCCATGTCTTGAACTCAAGCAACACCTGCACATGAATAAACAACCGATACTTCCGAGCACAAGTCCTCAACTTGACTCTCATTGGTTCCGAAACCACAACACCTTACGTGAGAACCTCACATAAGCATGTTTCAAACCATAGCAAACTGATAACATCAATAACCACCAAAACACACCAAAAACTTAGTAAAAGAATACTAAGCAAACTTTCCATAGATGTAAAACAAGTTCAAAATATTTCAAAGTAAAAGTAGAACCATTGCAATCTAGCTCCGGACATTGCCAAAACTAACCGGACCTTGAGTTGGAGCTTACCAAAGCTATCAGGACCTAGTGCTGGAGCTTACCAAAGCTAGTCGGACCTAGCGCCGGAGCTGACCAAAGCTAGTCAGACCTAGCACCGGAGCTGACCAAAGCTAGTCAGACCTAGCGTTGGACCTTGCCAGAGCTACCCAAAACAAGTCGGACCTATCGTTGGACCTCGATAAAAATGTGTTTTGGTAGTATTCAATACTTTTATCGTCAAAACCAATGTAGTGAGCACAAGCCAATGTATTCAGCACACAAAGGTCTCACATGTCTAAATTCTCCGCATCCAATTAGTGGGCCCATTTAATTATTCATCTATGGGGCCCATTAAGCCAACCCATGAAAACTTGGCCCGTACGGAGCAAGGAAGCGGTCAGCCGAACCCTAGGGTCGGCTGACCTCCCCTTGCACCGCCAGGTTTCTATTTTCGCTTGTGTACTCTCCCGACGTATCTCAACAAGACCCTTGGTGCTATTGTACTTCCCCTGTTTATTTATTGACTGGAACAGAGAGGGGAACCTTGCACCATATAGAAAAATCCATCGCCTATTCCAAGTCATGGCCGATAAGAAAATTGTGCCTCATCCTCACTCTAGCTCAACCTTCAACCTGAGCGGAGACATCAATCCAGCCAATGACAAGTCCGCCCTCGCTTTGGAGTCTATCATGGCATTAGATGCCATGCCTCTCGAAAGTGCATCTAGGACTCCCTTGTGGGTTTTGGATGATTTATGACAAGCAATTGGGATCCTAATTCTTTTGTTGAGATGAATGCAGGAAAATGATGAAAAATGAGCAAAATGCCAAAAAGAGGGAAATTAAGAAGGAGAAGGAATTTGAGCTCAAGAAGAAGAAATTAGTAGATTAGTATGTATGGAGTGTGTTAGGGAAACACACCCAAGAGCTCAATCTCACTTAATCACACACACACAATGCACAAAACCATACAGGACCGGACTAGTCCGATATCAACCGGACTAGTCCGATATCACATTCTGCACAAGATCGGACAAGTCCGGTCTCCACCGGACTAGTCCGATATCTTTCTGTTCCACTTCGGACTAGTCCTCCCCAGTGCGGACTAGTCCTCAACACAATGCACAAGTCACTAGATCGGACAAGTCCGGTCACCACCGGACTAGTCCGATTCCCTTTCTGATCCACTTCGGACAAGTCCGGTGACTACACGGACTAGTCCGATTTACACTCTGATCTAAATCGGACAAGTCCTCCAAGTGCGGACTGGTCGTTCTAAACACTTAGGGTTTCACAGGTCCGGACAAGTCCGATGTCAACCGGACAAGTCCGAAGATTTCCAGCAGCGAAATCGGACAAGTCCGTTTTTCAATCGGACTAGTCCGATATTCCTGGACACTTAGGGTTTGCTTCACACAGCACACCGGACTAGTCCGGTCTCCACCACGGACTAGTCCGATCTTTCTAAACCCTAACGGTAATTTCTAGAAACCCCATATAAATAGAGGTGCATGGCCCACTTTTAATCTCTCTCGAACCCTAGCGCCGTCACACCTCCCAAGAGACTCAAAAACCATCTCTCTCCACGAAGTTGAGTGCAAAATCGATCAATCCTTTGAAGATCACTTGTAGATCATTGGAGAGGCACTTTGCACACGATTGAGCTCTTGGTTTGAATCTCTAACACACTCTTGCATCTCAATTTGTATATTTCGAAGTGTGTCATTGGTGGTTTTGAAACTTGTAATCAAGGGAGCTCTCAACTTGTGAGATCGCCCCTTCAACTTGGTGATTTACCCCTGTGTGATTAGTGGAAGAGGATTGGCCTTCGTGGCGATCTGACGAGGGAAGGGTTGGTAAAGACCCGGTCCTTTTGTGGGCTCCTCAACGTGGACGTAGGCTGCCTTCGTGGTAACCGAACCACGGGATAAATCTTGTGTCTTGTTCGTTTGTGTTCATCATTCTAGTTGATCAACATTATCTAGGGTTTGATTCATTTTGTTGAATTGAAGTTAAATAGTGAATAAGAATCATACTTGCAATAAAACTTAACATACAACTATTGAACTGTCATTATAGTTTATATTTCCGCTGCAAACGACAACGAAACAATCAAATTGACCTAACTTGATCAACCTAGCCCGTGAAATCCGGACTAGTCCGCACTTTACCGGACTAGTCCGATATATCTGGATTTGACCTTTTTGTTGAAGTGCTACAGGAACCGAGAAATTCAAGAAGGCCTATTCACCCCCCCCCCTCTAGGCCTACATTCAATTGGTATCAGAGCGAGGTTCTTCAAGAAAGAGTGCAACCACTCGAAGAGATCATGTCGGACATGAAGGAAGTCCAGAAAATCAACAACCAGGAAGAAATGAACAATGACAAGCACCAAAAGCTCGAAAGGTATCTCGAAGCCATTCAAGACTTCGATGATGATGATGAGGAGACATTGGAGCTGAAAGCACTGCTCCGAAAGAAAGCACTTTCCAAAGGGAAAGCTAAAGTTGAAGAAAAGAAGAGGGGGAGTAGTCACACCGACTACTCCCGATATCCTTTTAATTATGACCGTTTAAATTCTAACAGCAGTCATTATCTATCTATTCCTCTCGGAAAAGCCCCACACTTCGATGGGAGTGATTACTCCATGTGGAGGCAAAACATGAAGATGCACTTGATTTCCCTTAACCAAAGTTTATGGCATATTGTGTGCACAGGAATAAACATCCCTGATGACGATGAAGAACTCACGCCAAGTCAAGAGCAAGCCATCCACAGGAATGCACAAGCCGCAGCCGTTATCACCTCATCTCTAAGTAGAGATGAATTCACAAAGGTGGACGGATTGGAAATTGCCAAAGAAATCTGGGACACGCTACAGACAGCACATGAAGGTGACCGGCATGTGCGGGAGGCAAAGATTGAAATGATTGAAGGCGAACTAGGAAGGTTCGCGATTGAGGAAGATGAATCTCCCCAGGACATGTACAACAGACTAAAGACTCTTGTGAACAAGGTTCGATCGTATGGTAGCAAAAAGTGGAATGACCACGAGGTTGTAAAGCTCATCCTTAGAGCCTTTATGCCTCGCAACGTCACACTCTGTTCTATGATCCGAGAAAGTCCTGGATACAAGAAAATGACTCCGGATGAACTGCTTGGCAAAATCATCAACTTTGAGATGATGGAGAAGCAAGCCAAGCACGTCAAAGAAATAGCTGACCTCACATCGGCCAAGAAGAAGGGAGTTGCCTTAAAATCCACACTCAAACCTCTATCCAAAGAAGCAAGAGAAGCTCAGTTTGAGGAGGACAGCGATGATGAAAGCAGCGAGCTGGACGAAGAAGATATGATTCTGTTCATGAAGAAATTCAAAAGAATTATGAAGAAAAGACAAGGAGCAAAATCGAGTGAAGGAAAATACAAGGAGAAGACAAAACCGAAGATGAGGCGGGCATGCTATAATTGTGGTGAGTACAATCACTTCATAGTTGATTGCCCATATGAGGACAACAAGAAGAAGAGTAAAGAATTCAAGCCTCAACCGAAAAAGTTCTTCAAGAAGAAGAAACAAGCTGAACAAGCACACATCGGAAAGGAGTGGGACTCAAACGATGAGTCCTCATCGTCCGATGAAGAAGAAATGGCTAGCATAGCCATTGAAAGCATGCCCAAGAAACTCACACTCTTCCCCACGCTCGGTGCAAAGAAGGCAAATGGAACTTGCCTCATGGCTAAGGAAGGTAAACGCAAGGTAAACATCAAAACTCCTTCCTCGCATTCTTACTCAAGTGATGATGATCTAGATAGTGATGATGAAGACATGCTAATTGGTTTAGATAGAAAAACTGCTGCAAAAATGAAATTCTTGCTTAACCAACTTATTGAGAAGGAAGAGCTAATTAATCGTCAAGAAGACATGATTATCTCCCAAAAGGAGAAGCATGTCGAACTTGACAATCTTCTAGTTCTTGAAAAGGAGAAAAATCACACACTAGAGCTTGAGCTAGCTTCAAGCAAGAAAACTTGCTTGGAGTTAACCAACTCAAATGTTGCAATCAAGAATCAACTTGATGACCAAATCAAGGTCAACAATATCCTTGAAGTGCAGGTTGAGTCACTCAAGCTTAGTGAACCTTCCTCCTCTTCAACCCTACCTTCTCAACCCACTTTAACTAATATCGCTCATGTTTGCAAATGTGATAAAACTAACACCAGGTTGAAGGAAAACCCTACCTCCACGAAGGACAAAAATCCTACCCAATGTGTAATATTTGACAAGGAGAGGATCAACTATGCACGTAGTGCATATTTGGTCCAAAGACCTCCAAATGTCAAGTATGGCATTGGTTACTCTTGTGATGGAAAGCAAAGAGCTGGAAATCATAAGAATAACAAGGGAAGGATCACCTTTGTGAAGGGAGGACCCTCACAACATGGTAACTCGAAAACTAAAAATCTGAACTCTCATGAAAATCGGACTAGTCCGGTTGTGGTCCGGACAAGTCCGGCCATCCGGACAAGTCCGGTCACACAGACTAGTCCGACCCATAATCAACAGCAACTTCTGTTTAAAACATTTGATGCATCCTATGTTTTAATGAAAAATAATGTTGGTAAAGTGTATGCTTATTATGCTGGGCCGCGCCATGGGAACACAAAAACCCATGTGTGGGTGCCCAAAGGTATTGTTACTAACCTCCAAGGACCCAAGCAAGCTTGGGTACCTAAAACCAAGGCGTAATTTGTTTTTGCAGGCCTACTCCTCCGGTGGATCCAAATGGGTGCTAGACAGTGGATGCACCAACCATATGACCGGAGAAAGGAGGATGTTTGTGGAGTATGAAGTGAACCAGGACCCAAACGAAGGCATCTACTTTGGGGATAACAGTCAAGGAAAGGTCCTCGGTACCGGTAAAATTGCAATATCCTCTGAACATACTCTTTCGCATGTTTTACACGTTGAATCTTTAGATTATAACCTGCTGTCCATATCTCAGTTATGTGACAAAGGTTATAATTGTCTGTTTACTAACGAGGGTGTGACCGTCTCAAGGAGAAGTAATGGTTCCATTGCATTCAAGGGTATGTTAAAGGGAAAGCTTTATCTTGTTGACTTCAACAAGGATAAAGCCGAACTCGACACATGCTTGATTGCAAAAACCAACATGGGTTGGCTGTGGCATAGACGGCTAGCACATGTTGGTATGAGGAACCTTCAAAAACTCCTCAAGGGCGATCACATCCGAGGTTTGAAAGATGTTGTGTTTGAGAAAGACAGGCCTTGTAGCGCGTGCCAAGCAGGAAAGCAAGTTGGAGCACAACATCCCGCAAAGAACATCATGACCTCGACAAGACCGCTCGAACTACTTCATATGGACCTCTTCGGTCCAATTGCTTACATAAGCATAGGCGGTAACAAATACGGTTTAGTCATTATTGATGATTTTTCCCGCTTCACTTGGGTGTTCTTTTTGCATGACAAGTCAGAAACACAAGGAACACTCAAGAAATTCTTCAAGCGAGCGCAAAACGAGTTCTCACTATCAATCAAGAGTATTCGGAGCGACAATGGCACGGAGTTCAAGAACATACAAGTGGAGGAGTACCTTGATGAGGAAGGAATCAAGCACGAATTCTCAGCGCCATACTCTCCACAACAAAACGGATTTGCCGAAAGGAAGAACCGAACGCTCATAGAGATGGCAAGAACAATGCTCGATGAATACAAAACTTCGGATCGATTTTGGGCGGAAGCAATCAACACCGCCTGCCATGCCACAAATCGACTCTATCTTCATCGACTACTAAAGAAGACCCCCTATGAGCTACTCACCGGTAACAAACCGAACATTTCATATTTTCGAGTTTTCGGTTCTCCTTGCTATATTTTGAACAAGAAGCCCAGGACTTCAAAGTTCGCTTCGAAGTCCGATGAAGGTTTCTTGCTTGGTTATGATTCGAACACTTACGCCTATCGTGTTTTCAACAAGGCCTCCGGACTTGTTGAAGTGGCACGTGACGTAGTGTTCGATGAAACTAATGGCTCCCAAAAGGAGCAAGTTGATCAATGTGAATTAGGTAATGAGGAAGCCCCCTATCAAGCAATAAAGAGGATGGCTCTAGGCGAAGTACGACCACAAGAGTCATCGGCACAAATACAAGAGGAAAGTGAACCACAAGAGGAGATCAACAATCAAGGGGGAGCCTCGATACAAGATCAATCACAAGAATATGAACATGATCAACAAATCAATGAGGACAACAACTCAGGGGGAGAAGAAGATGATCACCAACATACGACCCCCCAAGTGCCACACCCAAGAATACACCAATGCATTCAAAGGGATCATCCAATCGACAACATCATCGGCGACATCCAAAAAGGAGTAACCACTAGATCTCGTATAGCAAATTTTTGTGAACATTACTCGTTTGTCTCCTTTTTGGAACCCCGCAGGACTGAGGATGCATTAAAGGATCCGGACTGGGTGGTGGCAATGCAAGAAGAGTTGAACAATTTCAAGAGAAACGAGGTTTGGGAACTTGTGGAAAGACCCAATGCAAACATAGTCGGCACCAAGTGGGTCTTCCGCAACAAACAAGATGAACACAGGGTGGTGACAAGAAACAAGGCACGACTTGTGGCCAAAGGTTACTCACAAGTCGAAGGTTTGGATTTTGATGAGACCTTTGCTCCAGTAGCTAGGCTTGAATCAATTAGAATATTACTTGCATATGCTACTCACCATGATTTCAAGCTGTACCAAATGGACGTAAAAAGCGCCTTCCTCAACGGACCGATCAAGGAAGAGGTGTACATGGAGCAACCACCCGGATTTGAAGACGAAGAGTTCCCCGACCACGTGTATAAACTGCGTAAGGCTCTCTATGGCCTCAAACAAGCTCCTAGAGCTTGGTATGAGTGTCTTAGAGATTTTTTAATTGATAATGGCTTTCAAATTGGCAAAGTAGATTATACACTATTCACGAAAAATCTGAATAATGATCTTTTCATTTGCCAAATCTATGTTGATGATATAATTTTTGGATCAACTAATCAATCTTTCTGTGAAGAGTTTAGTAAAATTATGACAGACAGATTTGAAATGTCAATGATGGGAGAATTGAAGTACTTCTTGGGATTCCAAGTGCGGCAACAAAGGGAAGGAACATTCATAAGCCAAACCAAGTACACACAGGACATCCTCAAGAAGTTTGGCATGGACAAGGCAAAGCCCATTAAGACTCCCATGGCAACGAATGGTCACTTGGATCTCAATGAAGATGGACCGAGCGTCGACCAAAAGGTATATCGCTCCATGATTGGATCTTTACTTTACTTATGTGCATCTAGGCCAGATATTATGTTGAGTGTATGTTTGTGTGCAAGATTTCAAGCCAACCCTAAGGAATGTCATTTGACAGCCGTAAAGAGAATCCTAAGATATTTAGTTCATACACCCAACCTTGGTCTTTGGTACCCAAAAGGTTCAAAATTCAATCTCATTGGGTATTCCGATGCAGATTATGCCGGGTGCAAAGTTGATAGAAAAAGCACTTCTGGCACTTGCCAATTCCTAGGAAGATCCTTAGTTTCTTGGTCATCCAAGAAACAGAATTCCATTGCATTATCCACAGCCGAAGCGGAGTATGTTGCAGCCGGGAGTTGTTGTGCACAACTCCTTTGGATGCGACAAACTCTAAGGGATTACGGTTACAATATGAACCGTATTCCTCTTCTTTGTGACAATGAGAGTGCCATTAAAATAGCCCACAATCCAGTTGAGCACTCTAGAACTAAACACATTGACATAAGACACCATTTCTTGAGAGACCATTCCATGAAAGGAGACATATCCATCTCTCATGTCAGCACCCAAAAACAATTGGCCGACATATTCACCAAGCCACTTGATGAAAAACGTTTTTGCGAACTCCGAAATGAGCTAAACATCCTTGATTCTCGGAGTGTGGCTTGAAAAGTTGCATACCTGTATGATTGCTTCAAAATATTGATTGAATTGTGAAAATTTTTCCTCCCCATTTTTTTTCTCTCGAAAAACTATGTCAATTATTAGATCTTGATGAATTTTTGATCATAGTATGATTGTTGTTTGCTTACTGATCAAATTCATCAGGATTATTTGAATTGTTTTGCCTCTCTACCCTCAATTATTGGATCTTCAAATATATATGAATGGGCTATGCAATTCTCTCCTGGTGACCACGGACAAGTCCGTGGTTACCCGGACTAGTCCGCCATTGCAGACTAGTCCGCAGTGTGCCGGTTAGGCCGGACTAGTCCGACAGACCACGGACTAGTCCGATTTAGGTTTCTGGAGGACTTCGGACTAGTCCGGTCATGTCCGGACTTGTCCGATTCTTCGTATCCATAACCCTAGCCGCCACCAAACCCTAATCTCTTCACCCCACACTCTCCTCCAAGCTTTCTCTCTCTTGCGCTCGAGCTCCCAAGGCGAATCCTTGATTCCTCCGTCGAAAAGCCTCAATCTTGGGCAGAGATTAAGCTTGAAGACTCGGGGATTGAAGTTAGCGGACAAGTCCGGCCTCCAACCCCCACATTTTCAAGCTTCCTTGGATTTCTTGGTAAATTTTCCTCAAACCCTAAGAAATCTCAAATTTCTTCATTGCTTATCGTTTGGCCTAGCATTCTTCACTAGTTGCATGTCCAGTTGATGTACTATGTGTATGCTAGACTAGCTATTTCATTAGGGATCAATTTTTATCCAGTTTGCTAGTTTTTTGCAGATGAACACCGGACTAGTCCGGTCCAGGTACGGACAAGTCCGGTCCCCCGGACTAGTCCGTGCCTGAGCACCGGACAAGTCCGTTGTTTCTGAACCAAAACCTAATTCTTTAATTCCCTATTGCCTTCCATTGCCATCTTACCTCACCAATACCTTGTATAACTTGTCTTTTCTCTTGATCACTCATTCTCAGATCATGTCGAGCTCCGACAATGAAATCTCCGATTTCGAGGCCGAGTTGGACCACGAGGTGGCACCTCGGCCCTCGACGGGTCTTGGCAAGAAACGCCAAGAGAGACCCTCCGAGCCTGCTCCCTCACCTCCCCAGGTTCGGAGGAAGGTGTGTGTCAAGAAGGCCGCCTCCAAGGCTGCTCCTCCGTCAAGTGGCCCTCGCCAAGCTAAAGGAAAAGGCAAGGGGGTTGCCACAGGGCCTGTTGGGCCTCTAAAGCTGCATACTCCCAGAGAAGGGGTCCGGGACCCCAATGAGGAAAGATTCAATGGCAAGGGCAGCGATGTGGCCATGAAGCTGAGAAGTGTGGACTACTATGCAAGGCCCAAGCAAGCAGCTGATGGCAGATTTTGGTCAAATTTCCATGCTGACTTCTACAAGCTGGTCTACTTGCCGATGAAGACCCCGGTGGTGCGCAGTCAATGGATTGACTGGGCCCACCATGAGAAGAGGAAATGTGCAGCTTTTGATGAAGTGATACAAGCTGCAGAGAGACATGGGCTGAAGGATTTGTTTGCCTTCAGATATAATTGGAATGATGAAGTGATTGCACAATTCTATGCAACGTGCCACTTCTCAGGTGAAGACGAAGAAAGTGTGACTTGGATGACTCATGGATCCAAGTATTCCATCACTCAAGAAGAGTTTGCCCGCCTGCTGCATCTTGACTCTGAGGGAGATGACCACCTCATTATCCACAACATTGGGGTCATTGAGAGGGATGGAATGCAGTTCATGTATGAGCCCACCTCCAAGTTTGTCCCTCCCTCCACAAAGAACATGAAGCCTTTCTTTGTGGTCCTCAACAGAGTCCTCAGGAAGACGATTGCTCCCAAGGATGGTGATGCAGGGAGTGTGCAAGGCTACCTCCGGACCCTGATGAAGGTCATCAGCAAGAAAAGGCAATTCGATGTTGCAGACTATATCTGGAATGATATGGTCAATATCTCAAGTACCCCCAACCGATCCTGTGGCTATGCCCCTTACTTGATGTTCATGATTGAGAAGGTCACAGGAATCGAGTTTGTGAAGGATGTGAAGCACACTCCACTGAGGCCTCAGAAGCCTCAGTCCGTGAGTGTCCAGGCTGCTCCATCGCCGGCCTCAAGCCCCGAGGTGCCGGCAAGGCAAGGAGAAGCTGCTAGGGCTACTCCTCCCTCCAGGGAAGCCCCTCAGAAAGGATCCGCCAGTGGGATCCTCAAGTACTTGGCTGCAATCTTCTCCTCCTGCAAGAAAACTGAAGTGAAGCTTCACAAGCTAAATCAAAAGAGGAAGGAGGACATGAGATACATAAAAGCCAATGTGAAGCAGCTGAGTGAGAAGCTGGAGATCAATCCAATTGGATCTCCAGTACTCTCTGAAGATTCTGATCCAAACATCACCGAGCTGAGCCCCTTGACTCCTTCCGAGCTTGCCTATTTTGGCATTGGGGGCTCGAGCGGCTCCGCTCCTCCTCCTACCTCTCAAGCTCGTCAAGCCGAAAGCGATGAAGATGATGAAGACGACGAGAGGACTGACAGCGAAGAGTGAAGCCCTAGGATCTTCCTCTCTCTCTCTTTTTGGTGTCTTGATGCCAAAGGGGGAGAGATTGAGGGGGAGTCTCTAGTCTAAGCTTTAGCTGAATAGTATGCGAGGAGAGAGCTCTCTATGTTTTTTAATTGTGATTGTATTTGCTTAACTCTCTTTTCATATCATGTTTGGTCCTGTGATGAATTGCTCAATTAATTTGCAAGTGTGTGATGAAATCTGAGCTTTTGCTCCTGAAGTGCCATATTCACTTGATATTAGTTGGTAAATGAAAATTCTGTCATTCTTAATGCAATCATGCTCTTAGTATGCATCCCACCATAAAGAATGCACATATGAATAATTATCTTGTTGCCTGATGCATTTTTTGAGTCATATGTGCATACTTTATGAAAATCTCATTTTATACCTCATTTTGTGAAATCTCAATTGGTTGTCATCAATCACCAAAAAGGGGGAGATTGAAAGTGCATCTAGGACTCCCTTGTGGGTTTTGGATGATTTATGACAAGCAATTGGGATCCTAATTCTTTTGTTGAGATGAATGCAGGAAAATGATGAAAAATGAGCAAAATGCCAAAAAGAGGGAAATTAAGAAGGAGAAGGAATTTGAGCTCAAGAAGAAGAAATTAGTAGATTAGTATGTATGGAGTGTGTTAGGGAAACACACCCAAGAGCTCAATCTCACTTAATCACACACACACAATGCACAAAACCATACAGGACCGGACTAGTCCGATATCAACCGGACTAGTCCGATATCACATTCTGCACAAGATCGGACAAGTCCGGTCTCCACCGGACTAGTCCGATATCTTTCTGTTCCACTTCGGACTAGTCCTCCCCAGTGCGGACTAGTCCTCAACACAATGCACAAGTCACTAGATCGGACAAGTCCGGTCACCACCGGACTAGTCCGATTCCCTTTCTGATCCACTTCGGACAAGTCCGGTGACTACACGGACTAGTCCGATTTACACTCTGATCTAAATCGGACAAGTCCTCCAAGTGCGGACTTGTCGTTCTAAACACTTAGGGTTTCAAAGGTCCGGACAAGTCCGATGTCAACCGGACAAGTCCGAAGATTTCCAGCAGCGAAATCGGACAAGTCCGTTTTTCAATCGGACTAGTCTGATATTCCTGGACACTTAGGGTTTGCTTCACACAGCACACCGGACTAGTCCGGTCTCCACCACGGACTAGTCCGATCTTTCTAAACCCTAACGGTAATTTCTAGAAACCCCATATAAATAGAGGTGCATGGCCCACTTTTAATCTCTCTCGAACCCTAGCGCCGTCACACCTCCCAAGAGACTCAAAAACCATCTCTCTCCACGAAGTTGAGTGCAAAATCGATCAATCCTT
This sequence comes from Tuctoria greenei, assembly GCA_036927565.1. Classification (NCBI taxonomy): domain Eukaryota; kingdom Viridiplantae; phylum Streptophyta; class Magnoliopsida; order Poales; family Poaceae; genus Tuctoria; species Tuctoria greenei. Next base: position 18,363,935 of record JAYESD010000011.1, on the reverse strand, counting down.
TGAAGATCACTTGTAGATCATTGGAGAGGCACTTTGCACATGATTGAGCTCTTGGTTTGAATCTCTAACACACTCTTGCATCTCAATTTGTATATTTCGAAGTGTGTCATTGGTGGTTTTGAAACTTGTAATCAAGGGAGCTCTCAACTTGTGAGATCGCCCCTTCAACTTGGTGATTTACCCCTGTGTGATTAGTGGAATGTAACACCCTCATTTTCATGCATCATGCCCTACATGCACTCATATACATGTTTAACATTAACCCACATAAAGAGGAACGAGTTTAACATTGGTTCGGAGCATTTAAAATTGATTTGGAGCAAAACCGCACTTAAAACGCAGGAAAGTGCGGACTAGTCCGATTTTACTGAGGACTAGTCCGATTTCTCTCTGACTAAAAACGGACTTGTCCGTTTTTGCTGCGGACTAGTCCGATTTTGGCTCTGGAAACTTTCGGACTTGTCCGATTTTGTGCGGACTAGTCCGATATTCCATGAATCCTTGAAAATTTGCTAAGTCCCTGGACTTTTCCAGACTAGTCCGGTGTTCCAGCGGACTTGTCCGTTTTCCTTTCTGACTAAGATCGGACTTGTCCGATTTTTGGCCAGACTTGTCCGATTTTCTCTCTGGACGACTTCGGACTAGTCCGGTCCTGTCCGGACTTGTCCGATATTTCGTGACTCCGAGATTGACCTTTTGTTTTACGACTTGTTTCTTGGGTTTCACGTCAAGTGGGCCTAGGGGCGTCGTGCCCAACTCTTTTAGAGCCCATGTGGGACTCTAAACCGGCCTCTACTCATCCCAAAACTCGAAATCCATCTAACCCTAGCCTCCACCCCTATATAAACAACCCCACCCCTTGGTTTGACATCTATTTGCCACTTTTCCACCCACCCAAACCCTAGTTCGTGGGGAGCCACCATCAAGGAGGGAGGAGAAGATCCCAAACGAGAAGAAGAAGAGGAGGAAACGAAGGAGGATCAAGATCTCCACCAAGTTTCGTCCTTCACCACCAATTCATCCCCAAGTTCATCACAAACCCTAGATCATCAAGATCCCAGTGTTACCTCCAAGTTTCTTGGTTCATTGGAGTTCTAAACACCTGGTATACCTTCTATTCTCTTTTCCTTACGAGAATTCAACCCCTAATCTCCAAATTCACGTCGATCTAGAAAACCCTAATCTGTTGATCTCGTCAAGTGCGGACTTGTCCGGTCCCAAGCGGACTAGTCCGATCTTTCTGGTTAAATTGTGTTGAATTAATTCTAAAATTTGATCTAATCGAATCCAAACCTGTATAAACTTGTTAAAATCTATTAGAACTAGTTAGTGATCATTAAAAGCAATCTAGTAACAAGTTCTACCTTGCGTTGCATCAATCATGCATGTCATGTCATGTTGAGTAATATTTGTGCACTCTTTGATTTTGTTTTTTTGTTTTGTATGTTTATTGTGTGGATTAGACGGATTTGCGCTAGAGAGTGCCACGGAGGATCTACAGCATCAAGAGTTTGAAGGCTTTGACCCTAATCAACAGCAAGAGCAAGGCAAGTGTCCTTGAAGCATATTGATCCTGTTTTAAAATAAATGTTTTGTTTGCAAAACTGCATGCTTGTGTCAAATTGATGGGAATCCTATGGTAGGAAGTTTACTAGTTTTGTTTGACCACCCTTGTCACCTGGAAGTTATGGTAGAGAGAGTCGGGAAGGCTTTTTACCTTTTTGCTTCGCTTAATCAACTGGGATGGGAACAACTATATCACTCAATGTAATTATGCATGGATGAGATTATGGTTAACATGAACTGGTTAAACATGGTATGGTAATGGATGATCTAAGCAAGCCTGGTATGTGGATGGGTTGGATGTTATGGTGGTTTGCTTGCTTTAGATCTAAGGACCGGTTCATGCGAGAATAAGCCAGGACTACAGTGCCACCACGAGGCCAAGTTATGGGTGCGGCGTAGCTGATTAATTAGGGCTTTGCTAGTGCTGTTTGGACCATTGTGGATGCTCGGGGAAGGGGTAGTCGGATTGGGTTTGTTGATGATTGGTGGGACTACCCTGGGATCCGAATGGCTCAAGAGGGGGCCCTTGGTTGAAGATGTGCTCTGCGGGAGACATCGCCACCGGTGAAACCTCAGTGGGGTCTAAATAGGCTAGTAATCCCTTTGTAAAGGCTATTTTGTGATCTCTTGGCCACACACCAACGGAAGTGTGTAATGTGACCGACGGGTCATGGGCATAAGGGAGGTTCTTAGTCGCCGAAGGGTGATGAAATCACGGACACGTGGGTAAAGAGGTACAAACTCTGCAGAGTGTTAATTAAAACTATCATGATAGCCGTGCTCCCGGTTATGAGCACCTGGACAACTTCCATGATTAGAGGGAAATTGGAATTTGGGATGGTAATGGTTATGGTTATGGATGGTTATGGATTAATTTCTGGTATTGAATATGGTTATTGATGATGGTGAAATCTGGAATTGTTTATGATGGTAAGGAATTCAGTTTGGTATTATGGTATTATTTATGGTTATGATGGGTTTATTTCACATACTTATAATATATTGCTTTTCAAATGTTTTACCGTACTTTTCAGCACTTTACCATTATTATTGTCGTCATTTGAATCAGCCACATGTCATACTTTCCACACTTGCTGAGTACGACATGTACTCACTCTTGCAATTCCCCACCCCAACAGTTGCAGGTCAGGACTGGGATTTTAATGGCGATAATGCGGAGTTCTAGGCCGTGTCTACCGTCAGCTTTGCCTGTGGTGTTGATTGGAGCTGCGCATACATACCCTGTCGCTTATGCTGCATAGTTGCTTAGTTAGCTTAGTTGTTTAATTAGTTTATTTCCGCTGCATTAGTTGAACTTGTCATTAATATTCATTAGAGCTTGTATTCGAGGATTTAATGAATTGTGTAATAAGAATACTTATTTAATAATTTGAGCTGTGGTAATTTTCTGTATATCCTTTTGTGATTTCACTCGTGTATGTGTGGTGAACATCCTGGGCACACATATGCGTTAGCTTGGTTCATTTTCGGAACCGGGCGTCACAGATTGGTATCAGAGCCACAGGTTGACCGTAGGATGCAGCCTAGATAGAATGGACACTTTAGAGCACATAGGAGCACTCAGGAATCGATGTATTTTTGCTTGGAGTGTTGTTTGCTATATATATTGCTTGCTTGTGTGCTTAATAGAGGATTTTGGGATGCTTTAGCATTGCCATGTCCACCTAGGCTAGTGTAGCCAGTTGTTTAGTTTCATATCCCTTGATGCATATAGTTGGGGCGTTTTCTAATTCTTACCTACTGCTTTTCTTCAGATGGTGAGGACTCGCAACCAGAGGGATGGCAATGATGAAGAGGAGAACAATGGAGTGCCTCAAAACGACAATGGACAAGGACCGGCTCAGGGAGCTATCAACATCGAGCAGCTATTGGCCATGCAAAACCAGCTCATGCAGACCATGATACAGACTATGGGACAGCTGCAGGCTGGCAATATCAACAATCAGCCCCACATGCCTCCACCGCCACCCCCACCTCCTCATAACCGGTTGGGAGAGTTTATGAGGACTAGGCCGCCAACCTTTGCTCAAGCTGCTGACCCTATGGACGCTGATGATTGGCTCAAGTCCGTGGAGAAGAAGCTAGCCATTGTCCAATGCAGTGACCGGGAGAAGGTGCTATTTGCTTCTCATCAACTCGTTGGAGCAGCTGCAGATTGGTGGGATTCTTATTGCAGTGCTCATGAGAACCAAGAGAGAATTACCTGGGCGGAATTCAAGGAGAGTTTCCGTTCTCATTATGTGCCGGAAGGTGTTATGCTCTTGAAGAGGCAAGAATTTGAGAACTTGAGACAAGGAAAATCAAGCGTGAGTGAATATCTCAATAAGTTCACTCAACTCTCAAGATATGCGCCTGAGGATGTTAGCCGGGACAGCCGGAAGCAATACCTGTTCATGAGGGGATTGAACAATACGATCCAAGTGCAATTGCTCAACTGTGATTATGTCAATTTTCAGAAGCTTGTGGACAAGGCAATTGTGGTTGAGAACAAGATCCGTGAGATGGAGCAAGAAATCAAGAGGAAGGCGCCATATCAAGGACAACAACAAGGAAGTAATGTGCGCCCTCGCTTTGCGCCACCCAATGCGCCTAATTACAGCTCCTCTATTCCTGCTCAGCGCCCTGGATATGCACCGCGCCCAACTCAGTTTGTGCAGCAGCGCCCTGTCATGCAAGCACCTAGGCCTCCGACGCCTTATGCACCTCGTGCTGATTTTCCTGGAGCCAATGCTCAAAACCAAGCTCGTCCCAATAATTCTGGTGGAGTCAAGAAGTGCTATACTTGTGGAGAAGCTGGACACTTTGCACATCAATGTCCTAAGTCGGGCCTTGGTCAAGGAAGCAATGCATCGAGGCAAAACCCAAGACCTAATGGAGGACAGCCACAAGGAAGCCGTGGACAGCAGAATTTTGCTCGTGGCAACGTGAACCATGTCTCTACGGAGGATGCTCAACAAGCGGATGATGTGGTCATTGGTATGTTTCTCGCCAACTCCAACCCCGCGACTATGTTATTTGATTCTGGAGCATCGCATTCATTCATTGCATCGAAGTATGTTGCCAAGTATAGTTTGCCTATCTCTCATATGAAGTTTACTCTGTTGGTTAAGTCTCCTGGAGGAGAGATGAGGACAAATATAGTATGTCCAAAAGTAAGCCTTAGAATAAGGGGGGTAGACTTCTCCGCCAACCTCATTGTTTTAGATTCTCAAGGGTTGGATATTATACTTGGTATGGACTGGTTGAGGAAGCACAATGGGGTTATTGAATGTGCCACAAAGACAGTGAAGTTGACCAATGAGGAAGGGATAACTGTAGAATTTGAAGCATCTCAAACCGCACCGAAGCAATTGGAATTGAATCATATAGACGGTGTCGCAATTGAGGAGATTCCGGTGGTGTGTGAATTTTTGGATGTTTTTCCGGATGAGTTGCCAGGTATGCCACCCGATCGAGACATTGAGTTTGTTATTGATTTAATACCTGGAACTGCACCTATAGCTAAGAGGCCGTATAGAATGCCTCCTATGGAATTAGCGGAGCTCAAGAAACAAATTCAAGAGCAATTAGAGAAGGGTTTTATTCGCCCAAGCTCTTCACCTTGGGGAGCGCCCGTTCTATTTGTGGACAAGAAGGACGGATCCCAAAGGATGTGCGTGGATTACCGAGCTCTCAACGAGGTAACAATCAAGAACAAGTACACCTTGCCACGCATAGAAGACTTGTTTGATCAGATGAAGGGTGCTTGTGTCTTCTCTAAGATTGACTTGAGGTCGGGATACTTTCAAATGAAGATTAGACCATCGGACATACCCAAGACAGCTTTTAGGACACGGTATGGATCTTATGAGTACACCGTGATGTCTTTTGGATTGACAAATGCACCTGCCTACTTTATGTACCTCATGAATAAAGTCTTCATGGAGTACTTAGATAAGTTCGTTGTGGTGTTTATTGATGATATTATGATCTACTCGAAGGATGAGAAGGAACATGAGGAACACTTGAGGCTTACGCTGCAGAAATTGAGGGAGCATCAATTGTATGCCAAGTACAACAAGTGCCAGTTTTGGTTGAAAGAGGTGCCATTTTTAGGCCATATTATTTCCGGAGGAGGAGTATCGGTTGACCCAGGGAAGGTGAGAGATGTGTTGAAGTGGGAACCGCCGCAAAACGTCAAGGAAATAAGGAGTTTTCTTGGGATGGCTGGATATTACCGTCGGTTTATCAAGGATTTTTCCAAGATAGCCAAGCCTATGACGGAGTTGCTAATGAAGGGAAAGGCATTCCAATGGACTCAAGCTTGTCAAGAGAGTTTTGAGGAGTTGAAGAAGCGGTTGACAACAGCCCCAGTTTTGGTACTGCCGGATGTAAGCAAGAGTTTTGACATTTATTGCGATGCATCAAGACAAGGGCTTGGATGTGTATTGATGCAAGGAGGTCAAGTGGTCGCCTATGCGTCAAGACAATTGAAGAAGCATGAGCAGAATTACCCCACGCATGATCTTGAACTAGCAGCCGTGGTACATGCATTGAAGATTTGGAGACACTATATTCTTGGACATAGGTGTGAAATTTATACGGATCATAAGAGTCTGAAGTATATTTTCACACAAACGGATCTGAACTTGAGGCAACGAAGATGGTTGGAACTCATCAAAGATTATGATTTGGGGATCAACTATCATCCGGGAAAAGCCAACGTAGTGGCCGATGCTTTGAGTAGGAAAGGAGTAAGTCATCAACTTACCGTTCGAGAGTTACCGTTCGAGTTATGTAAGGAGTTTGAAAGGTTGAACCTCGGGTTTGTAAATGAGATGGAGATGATGGAGTTAAATCCAACCTTAGAGCAAGAAATTCGAGAAGCACAAACCACGGATGAGGATATCAAGGAAATCAAGGAAAGGATCGAAGAAGGGAGAGAATTCAGATTTGACGAGGATGAACATGGTACCTTATGGCTTGGAAAGAGAATCGTTGTGCCTAATGAAAAGCATATTCGGGAGACAATATTAAAGGAGGCACATGACTCGCCATACTCAATTCACCCTGGTTGTACGAAGATGTACAAGGATTTGAAGACTTGTTATTGGTGGGATAGCATGAAAAAGGACATAGCTGAATATGTAGCATTATGTGATGTGTGCCAACGAGTCAAGGCGGAACATCAAAGGCCAGCCGGATTATTGCAACCGTTGAAGATTCCGGAATGGAAGTGGGAAGAAATTGGTATGGACTTCATAGTTGGGTTACCCCGTACTCAGTCCGGGTATGACTCAATTTGGGTAATTGTGGATCGTTTAACCAAGTCAGCTCATTTTGTCCCTGTGAAGACCAAGTATACAGCTGCACGATTGGCCGAAATATACATGGAGCATATTGTGTGTCGACATGGAGTCCCTAAGAAGATAGTCTCGGATAGAGGTTCTCAATTTACCTCCAGATTTTGGCAAAAATTGCATGAAGCTTTGGGAACGAGGTTGAATTTTAGTTCAGCATATCATCCTCAAACGGATGGACAAACCGAGAGGACCAATCAGATTTTGGAGGACATGTTAAGAGCTTGTGCTTTAAAGCATGGGAAAAGTTGGGACAAAAGCTTGCCCTACGCGGAATTTTCATACAACAATAGTTACCAAGCAAGCTTGAAAATGTCGCCATATGAAGCGCTTTATGGGAAGAAGTGTAGGACACCTTTATTCTGGAATGAGGCAGGAGAAACTCAAGTATTTGGTCCGGACGTGTTGCAAGAAGCCGAAAAGCAAGTCCAAATAATTCGTGGAAACTTGAGGGCTGCCCAATCAAGGCAAAAAGGCTATGCGGACAATAGGAGAAGGAAATTAGCCTTTGAAATTGGAGATTTTGTTTACCTCAAGGTGTCACCAATGAGAGGTCATAAGAGGTTTAACATAAGAGGCAAGCTCGCACCTCGTTATATTGGACCATTCAAGATTTTGGACAAAAGAGGAGAAGTAGCATATAAGTTGGAGATGCCAGCTCATCTTTCAGACGTACATGATGTGTTTCACGTTTCCCAGCTCAAGAAGTGCTTGAGGGTACCGGAAGATCAAGTGCCAATGGAAGAATTGGAACTAGAGGAAGATTTGACGTATGCCGAGCAACCGGCCAAAATCTTGGAAACCAAGGAGAGAGTCACAAGGAACAAGGTGATTCGATGGTGTAAAGTCCAATGGAAGCACCATACCGAAAAAGAAGCAACTTGGGAGTTAGAAGATGATCTCAAGAAGGAATTTCCCCATCTCTTCTCTTCCGCGTCGAATCTCGAGGGCGAGATTCATTTTAAGGGGGGTAGGTTTGTAACACCCTCATTTTCATGCATCATGCCCTACATGCACTCATATACATGTTTAACATTAACCCACATAAAGAGGAACGAGTTTAACATTGGTTCGGAGCATTTAAAATTGATTTGGAGCTAAACCGCACTTAAAACGCAGGAAAGTGCGGACTAGTCCGATTTTACTGAGGACTAGTCCGATTTCTCTCTGACTAAAAACGGACTTGTCCGTTTTTGCTGCGGACTAGTCCGATTTTGGCTCTGGAAACTTTCGGACTTGTCCGATTTTGTGCGGACTAGTCCGATATTCCATGAATCCTTGAAAATTTGCTAAGTCCCTGGACTTTTCCGGACTAGTCCGGTGTTCCAGCGGACTTGTCCGTTTTCCTTTCTGACTAAGATCGGACTTGTCCGATTTTTGGCCAGACTTGTCCGATTTTCTCTCTGGACGACTTCGGACTAGTCCGGTCCTGTCCGGACTTGTCCGATATTTCGTGACTCCGAGATTGACCTTTTGTTTTACGACTTGTTTCTTGGGTTTCACGTCAAGTGGGCCTAGGGACGTCGTGCCCAACTCTTTTAGAGCCCATGTGGGACTCTAAACCGGCCTCTACTCATCCCAAAACTCGAAATCCATCTAACCCTAGCCTCCACCCCTATATAAACAACCCCACCCCTTGGTTTGACATCTATTTGCCACTTTTCCACCCACCCAAACCCTAGTTCGTGGGGAGCCACCATCAAGGAGGGAGGAGAAGATCCCAAACGAGAAGAAGAAGAGGAGGAAACGAAGGAGGATCAAGATCTCCACCAAGTTTCGTCCTTCACCACCAATTCATCCCCAAGTTCATCACAAACCCTAGATCATCAAGATCCCAGTGTTACCTCCAAGTTTCTTGGTTCATTGGAGTTCTAAACACCTGGTATACCTTCTATTCTCTTTTCCTTACGAGAATTCAACCCCTAATCTCCAAATTCACGTCGATCTAGAAAACCCTAATCTGTTGATCTCGTCAAGTGCGGACTTGTCCGGTCCCAAGCGGACTAGTCCGATCTTTCTGGTTAAATTGTGTTGAATTAATTCTAAAATTTGATCTAATCGAATCCAAACCTGTATAAACTTGTTAAAATCTATTAGAACTAGTTAGTGATCATTAAAAGCAATCTAGTAACAAGTTCTACCTTGCGTTGCATCAATCATGCATGTCATGTCATGTTGAGTAATATTTGTGCACTCTTTGATTTTGTTTTTTTGTTTTGTATGTTTATTGTGTGGATTAGACGGATTTGCGCTAGAGAGTGCCACGGAGGATCTACAGCATCAAGAGTTTGAAGGCTTTGACCCTAATCAACAGCAAGAGCAAGGCAAGTGTCCTTGAAGCATATTGATCCTGTTTTAAAATAAATGTTTTGTTTGCAAAACTGCATGCTTGTGTCAAATTGATGGGAATCCTATGGTAGGAAGTTTACTAGTTTTGTTTGACCACCCTTGTCACCTGGAAGTTATGGTAGAGAGAGTCGGGAAGGCTTTTTACCTTTTTGCTTCGCTTAATCAACTGGGATGGGAACAACTATATCACTCAATGTAATTATGCATGGATGAGATTATGGTTAACATGAACTGGTTAAACATGGTATGGTAATGGATGATCTAAGCAAGCCTGGTATGTGGATGGGTTGGATGTTATGGTGGTTTGCTTGCTTTAGATCTAAGGACCGGTTCATGCGAGAATAAGCCAGGACTACAGTGCCACCACGAGGCCAAGTTATGGGTGCGGCGTAGCTGATTAATTAGGGCTTTGCTAGTGCTGTTTGGACCATTGTGGATGCTCGGGGAAGGGGTAGTCGGATTGGATTTGTTGATGATTGGTGGGACTACCCTGGGATCCGAATGGCTCAAGAGGGGGCCCTTGGTTGAAGATGTGCTCTGCGGGAGACATCGCCACCGGTGAAACCTCAGTGGGGTCTAAATAGGCTAGTAATCCCTTTGTAAAGGCTATTTTGTGATCTCTTGGCCACACACCAACGGAAGTGTGTAATGTGACCGACGGGTCATGGGCATAAGGGAGGTTCTTAGTCGCCGAAGGGTGATGAAATCACGGACACGTGGGTAAAGAGGTACAAACTCTGCAGAGTGTTAATTAAAACTATCATGATAGCCGTGCTCCCGGTTATGAGCACCTGGACAACTTCCATGATTAGAGGGAAATTGGAATTTGGGATGGTAATGGTTATGGTTATGGATGGTTATGGATTAATTTCTGGTATTGAATATGGTTATTGATGATGGTGAAATCTGGAATTGTTTATGATGGTAAGGAATTCAGTTTGGTATTATGGTATTATTTATGGTTATGATGGGTTTATTTCACATACTTATAATATATTGCTTTTCAAATGTTTTACCGTACTTTTCAGCACTTTACCATTATTATTGTCGTCATTTGAATCAGCCACATGTCATACTTTCCACACTTGCTGAGTACGACATGTACTCACTCTTGCAATTCCCCACCCCAACAGTTGCAGGTCAGGACTGGGATTTTAATGGCGATAATGCGGAGTTCTAGGCCGTGTCTACCGTCAGCTTTGCCTGTGGTGTTGATTGGAGCTGCGCATACATACCCTGTCGCTTATGCTGCATAGTTGCTTAGTTAGCTTAGTTGTTTAATTAGTTTATTTCCGCTGCATTAGTTGAACTTGTCATTAATATTCATTAGAGCTTGTATTCGAGGATTTAATGAATTGTGTAATAAGAATACTTATTTAATAATTTGAGCTGTGGTAATTTTCTGTATATCCTTTTGTGATTTCACTCGTGTATGTGTGGTGAACATCCTGGGCACACATATGCGTTAGCTTGGTTCATTTTCGGAACCGGGCGTCACATGGAAGAGGATTGGCCTTCGTGGCGATCTGACGAGGGAAGGGTTGGTAAAGACCCGGTCCTTTTGTGGGCTCCTCAACGTGGACGTAGGCTGCCTTCGTGGTAACCGAACCACGGGATAAATCTTGTGTCTTGTTCGTTTGTGTTCATCATTCTAGTTGATCAACATTATCTAGGGTTTGATTCATTTTGTTGAATTGAAGTTAAATAGTGAATAAGAATCATACTTGCAATAAAACTTAACATACAACTATTGAACTGTCATTATAGTTTATATTTCCGCTGCAAACGACAACGAAACAATCAAATTGACCTAACTTGATCAACCTAGCCCGTGAAATCCGGACTAGTCCGCACTTTACCGGACTAGTCCGATATATCTGGATTTGACCTTTTTGTTGAAGTGCTACAGGAACCGAGAAATTCAAGAAGGCCTATTCACCCCCCCCCCCCTCTAGGCCTACATTCAATTGGTATCAGAGCGAGGTTCTTCAAGAAAGAGTGCAACCACTCGAAGAGATCATGTCGGACATGAAGGAAGTCCAGAAAATCAACAACCAGGAAGAAATGAACAATGACAAGCACCAAAAGCTCGAAAGGTATCTCGAAGCCATTCAAGACTTCGATGATGATGATGAGGAGACATTGGAGCTGAAAGCACTGCTCCGAAAGAAAGCACTTTCCAAAGGGAAAGCTAAAGTTGAAGAAAAGAAGAGGGGGAGTAGTCACACCGACTACTCCCGATATCCTTTTAATTATGACCGTTTAAATTCTAACAGCAGTCATTATCTATCTATTCCTCTCGGAAAAGCCCCACACTTCGATGGGAGTGATTACTCCATGTGGAGGCAAAACATGAAGATGCACTTGATTTCCCTTAACCAAAGTTTATGGCATATTGTGTGCACAGGAATAAACATCCCTGATGACGATGAAGAACTCACGCCAAGTCAAGAGCAAGCCATCCACAGGAATGCACAAGCCGCAGCCGTTATCACCTCATCTCTAAGTAGAGATGAATTCACAAAGGTGGACGGATTGGAAATTGCCAAAGAAATCTGGGACACGCTACAGACAGCACATGAAGGTGACCGGCATGTGCGGGAGGCAAAGATTGAAATGATTGAAGGCGAACTAGGAAGGTTCGCGATTGAGGAAGATGAATCTCCCCAGGACATGTACAACAGACTAAAGACTCTTGTGAACAAGGTTCGATCGTATGGTAGCAAAAAGTGGAATGACCACGAGGTTGTAAAGCTCATCCTTAGAGCCTTTATGCCTCGCAACGTCACACTCTGTTCTATGATCCGAGAAAGTCCTGGATACAAGAAAATGACTCCGGATGAACTGCTTGGCAAAATCATCAACTTTGAGATGATGGAGAAGCAAGCCAAGCACGTCAAAGAAATAGCTGACCTCACATCGGCCAAGAAGAAGGGAGTTGCCTTAAAATCCACACTCAAACCTCTATCCAAAGAAGCAAGAGAAGCTCAGTTTGAGGAGGACAGCGATGATGAAAGCAGCGAGCTGGACGAAGAAGATATGATTCTGTTCATGAAGAAATTCAAAAGAATTATGAAGAAAAGACAAGGAGCAAAATCGAGTGAAGGAAAATACAAGGAGAAGACAAAACCGAAGATGAGGCGGGCATGCTATAATTGTGGTGAGTACAATCACTTCATAGTTGATTGCCCATATGAGGACAACAAGAAGAAGAGTAAAGAATTCAAGCCTCAACCGAAAAAGTTCTTCAAGAAGAAGAAACAAGCTGAACAAGCACACATCGGAAAGGAGTGGGACTCAAACGATGAGTCCTCATCGTCCGATGAAGAAGAAATGGCTAGCATAGCCATTGAAAGCATGCCCAAGAAACTCACACTCTTCCCCACGCTCGGTGCAAAGAAGGCAAATGGAACTTGCCTCATGGCTAAGGAAGGTAAACGCAAGGTAAACATCAAAACTCCTTCCTCGCATTCTTACTCAAGTGATGATGATCTAGATAGTGATGATGAAGACATGCTAATTGGTTTAGATAGAAAAACTGCTGCAAAAATGAAATTCTTGCTTAACCAACTTATTGAGAAGGAAGAGCTAATTAATCGTCAAGAAGACATGATTATCTCCCAAAAGGAGAAGCATGTCGAACTTGACAATCTTCTAGTTCTTGAAAAGGAGAAAAATCACACACTAGAGCTTGAGCTAGCTTCAAGCAAGAAAACTTGCTTGGAGTTAACCAACTCAAATGTTGCAATCAAGAATCAACTTGATGACCAAATCAAGGTCAACAATATCCTTGAAGTGCAGGTTGAGTCACTCAAGCTTAGTGAACCTTCCTCCTCTTCAACCCTACCTTCTCAACCCACTTTAACTAATATCGCTCATGTTTGCAAATGTGATAAAACTAACACCAGGTTGAAGGAAAACCCTACCTCCACGAAGGACAAAAATCCTACCCAATGTGTAATATTTGACAAGGAGAGGATCAACTATGCACGTAGTGCATATTTGGTCCAAAGACCTCCAAATGTCAAGTATGGCATTGGTTACTCTTGTGATGGAAAGCAAAGAGCTGGAAATCATAAGAATAACAAGGGAAGGATCACCTTTGTGAAGGGAGGACCCTCACAACATGGTAACTCGAAAACTAAAAATCTGAACTCTCATGAAAATCGGACTAGTCCGGTTGTGGTCCGGACAAGTCCGGCCATCCGGACAAGTCCGGTCACACAGACTAGTCCGACCCATAATCAACAGCAACTTCTGTTTAAAACATTTGATGCATCCTATGTTTTAATGAAAAATAATGTTGGTAAAGTGTATGCTTATTATGCTGGGCCGCGCCATGGGAACACAAAAACCCATGTGTGGGTGCCCAAAGGTATTGTTACTAACCTCCAAGGACCCAAGCAAGCTTGGGTACCTAAAACCAAGGCGTAATTTGTTTTTGCAGGCCTACTCCTCCGGTGGATCCAAATGGGTGCTAGACAGTGGATGCACCAACCATATGACCGGAGAAAGGAGGATGTTTGTGGAGTATGAAGTGAACCAGGACCCAAACGAAGGCATCTACTTTGGGGATAACAGTCAAGGAAAGGTCCTCGGTACCGGTAAAATTGCAATATCCTCTGAACATACTCTTTCGCATGTTTTACACGTTGAATCTTTAGATTATAACCTGCTGTCCATATCTCAGTTATGTGACAAAGGTTATAATTGTCTGTTTACTAACGAGGGTGTGACCGTCTCAAGGAGAAGTAATGGTTCCATTGCATTCAAGGGTATGTTAAAGGGAAAGCTTTATCTTGTTGACTTCAACAAGGATAAAGCCGAACTCGACACATGCTTGATTGCAAAAACCAACATGGGTTGGCTGTGGCATAGACGGCTAGCACATGTTGGTATGAGGAACCTTCAAAAACTCCTCAAGGGCGATCACATCCGAGGTTTGAAAGATGTTGTGTTTGAGAAAGACAGGCCTTGTAGCGCGTGCCAAGCAGGAAAGCAAGTTGGAGCACAACATCCCGCAAAGAACATCATGACCTCGACAAGACCGCTCGAACTACTTCATATGGACCTCTTCGGTCCAATTGCTTACATAAGCATAGGCGGTAACAAATACGGTTTAGTCATTATTGATGATTTTTCCCGCTTCACTTGGGTGTTCTTTTTGCATGACAAGTCAGAAACACAAGGAACACTCAAGAAATTCTTCAAGCGAGCGCAAAACGAGTTCTCACTATCAATCAAGAGTATTCGGAGCGACAATGGCACGGAGTTCAAGAACATACAAGTGGAGGAGTACCTTGATGAGGAAGGAATCAAGCACGAATTCTCAGCGCCATACTCTCCACAACAAAACGGATTTGCCGAAAGGAAGAACCGAACGCTCATAGAGATGGCAAGAACAATGCTCGATGAATACAAAACTTCGGATCGATTTTGGGCGGAAGCAATCAACACCGCCTGCCATGCCACAAATCGACTCTATCTTCATCGACTACTAAAGAAGACCCCCTATGAGCTACTCACCGGTAACAAACCGAACATTTCATATTTTCGAGTTTTCGGTTCTCCTTGCTATATTTTGAACAAGAAGCCCAGGACTTCAAAGTTCGCTTCGAAGTCCGATGAAGGTTTCTTGCTTGGTTATGATTCGAACACTTACGCCTATCGTGTTTTCAACAAGGCCTCCGGACTTGTTGAAGTGGCACGTGACGTAGTGTTCGATGAAACTAATGGCTCCCAAAAGGAGCAAGTTGATCAATGTGAATTAGGTAATGAGGAAGCCCCCTATCAAGCAATAAAGAGGATGGCTCTAGGCGAAGTACGACCACAAGAGTCATCGGCACAAATACAAGAGGAAAGTGAACCACAAGAGGAGATCAACAATCAAGGGGGAGCCTCGATACAAGATCAATCACAAGAATATGAACATGATCAACAAATCAATGAGGACAACAACTCAGGGGGAGAAGAAGATGATCACCAACATACGACCCCCCAAGTGCCACACCCAAGAATACACCAATGCATTCAAAGGGATCATCCAATCGACAACATCATCGGCGACATCCAAAAAGGAGTAACCACTAGATCTCGTATAGCAAATTTTTGTGAACATTACTCGTTTGTCTCCTTTTTGGAACCCCGCAGGACTGAGGATGCATTAAAGGATCCGGACTGGGTGGTGGCAATGCAAGAAGAGTTGAACAATTTCAAGAGAAACGAGGTTTGGGAACTTGTGGAAAGACCCAATGCAAACATAGTCGGCACCAAGTGGGTCTTCCGCAACAAACAAGATGAACACAGGGTGGTGACAAGAAACAAGGCACGACTTGTGGCCAAAGGTTACTCACAAGTCGAAGGTTTGGATTTTGATGAGACCTTTGCTCCAGTAGCTAGGCTTGAATCAATTAGAATATTACTTGCATATGCTACTCACCATGATTTCAAGCTGTACCAAATGGACGTAAAAAGCGCCTTCCTCAACGGACCGATCAAGGAAGAGGTGTACGTGGAGCAACCACCCGGATTTGAAGACGAAGAGTTCCCCGACCACGTGTATAAACTGCGTAAGGCTCTCTATGGCCTCAAACAAGCTCCTAGAGCTTGGTATGAGTGTCTTAGAGATTTTTTAATTGATAATGGCTTTCAAATTGGCAAAGTAGATTATACACTATTCACGAAAAATCTGAATAATGATCTTTTCATTTGCCAAATCTATGTTGATGATATAATTTTTGGATCAACTAATCAATCTTTCTGTGAAGAGTTTAGTAAAATTATGACAGACAGATTTGAAATGTCAATGATGGGAGAATTGAAGTACTTCTTGGGATTCCAAGTGCGGCAACAAAGGGAAGGAACATTCATAAGCCAAACCAAGTACACACAGGACATCCTCAAGAAGTTTGGCATGGACAAGGCAAAGCCCATTAAGACTCCCATGGCAACGAATGGTCACTTGGATCTCAATGAAGATGGACCGAGCGTCGACCAAAAGGTATATCGCTCCATGATTGGATCTTTACTTTACTTATGTGCATCTAGGCCAGATATTATGTTGAGTGTATGTTTGTGTGCAAGATTTCAAGCCAACCCTAAGGAATGTCATTTGACAGCCGTAAAGAGAATCCTAAGATATTTAGTTCATACACCCAACCTTGGTCTTTGGTACCCAAAAGGTTCAAAATTCAATCTCATTGGGTATTCCGATGCAGATTATGCCGGGTGCAAAGTTGATAGAAAAAGCACTTCTGGCACTTGCCAATTCCTAGGAAGATCCTTAGTTTCTTGGTCATCCAAGAAACAGAATTCCATTGCATTATCCACAGCCGAAGCGGAGTATGTTGCAGCCGGGAGTTGTTGTGCACAACTCCTTTGGATGCGACAAACTCTAAGGGATTACGGTTACAATATGAACCGTATTCCTCTTCTTTGTGACAATGAGAGTGCCATTAAAATAGCCCACAATCCAGTTGAGCACTCTAGAACTAAACACATTGACATAAGACACCATTTCTTGAGAGACCATTCCATGAAAGGAGACATATCCATCTCTCATGTCAGCACCCAAAAACAATTGGCCGACATATTCACCAAGCCACTTGATGAAAAACGTTTTTGCGAACTCCGAAATGAGCTAAACATCCTTGATTCTCGGAGTGTGGCTTGAAAAGTTGCATACCTGTATGATTGCTTCAAAATATTGATTGAATTGTGAAAATTTTTCCTCCCCATTTTTTTTCTCTCGAAAAACTATGTCAATTATTAGATCTTGATGAATTTTTGATCATAGTATGATTGTTGTTTGCTTACTGATCAAATTCATCAGGATTATTTGAATTGTTTTGCCTCTCTACCCTCAATTATTGGATCTTCAAATATATATGAATGGGCTATGCAATTCTCTCCTGGTGACCACGGACAAGTCCGTGGTTACCCGGACTAGTCCGCCATTGCAGACTAGTCCGCAGTGTGCCGGTTAGGCCGGACTAGTCCGACAGACCACGGACTAGTCCGATTTAGGTTTCTGGAGGACTTCGGACTAGTCCGGTCATGTCCGGACTTGTCCGATTCTTCGTATCCATAACCCTAGCCGCCACCAAACCCTAATCTCTTCACCCCACACTCTCCTCCAAGCTTTCTCTCTCTTGCGCTCGAGCTCCCAAGGCGAATCCTTGATTCCTCCGTCGAAAAGCCTCAATCTTGGGCGGAGATTAAGCTTGAAGACTCGGGGATTGAAGTTAGCGGACAAGTCCGGCCTCCAACCCCCACATTTTCAAGCTTCCTTGGATTTCTTGGTAAATTTTCCTCAAACCCTAAGAAATCTCAAATTTCTTCATTGCTTATCGTTTGGCCTAGCATTCTTCACTAGTTGCATGTCCAGTTGATGTACTATGTGTATGCTAGACTAGCTATTTCATTAGGGATCAATTTTTATCCAGTTTGCTAGTTTTTTGCAGATGAACACCGGACTAGTCCGGTCCAGGTACGGACAAGTCCGGTCCCCCGGACTAGTCCGTGCCTGAGCACCGGACAAGTCCGTTGTTTCTGAACCAAAACCTAATTCTTTAATTCCCTATTGCCTTCCATTGCCATCTTACCTCACCAATACCTTGTATAACTTGTCTTTTCTCTTGATCACTCATTCTCAGATCATGTCGAGCTCCGACAATGAAATCTCCGATTTCGAGGCCGAGTTGGACCACGAGGTGGCACCTCGGCCCTCGACGGGTCTTGGCAAGAAACGCCAAGAGAGACCCTCCGAGCCTGCTCCCTCACCTCCCCAGGTTCGGAGGAAGGTGTGTGTCAAGAAGGCCGCCTCCAAGGCTGCTCCTCCGTCAAGTGGCCCTCGCCAAGCTAAAGGAAAAGGCAAGGGGGTTGCCACAGGGCCTGTTGGGCCTCTAAAGCTGCATACTCCCAGAGAAGGGGTCCGGGACCCCAATGAGGAAAGATTCAATGGCAAGGGCAGCGATGTGGCCATGAAGCTGAGAAGTGTGGACTACTATGCAAGGCCCAAGCAAGCAGCTGATGGCAGATTTTGGTCAAATTTCCATGCTGACTTCTACAAGCTGGTCTACTTGCCGATGAAGACCCCGGTGGTGCGCAGTCAATGGATTGACTGGGCCCACCTTGAGAAGAGGAAATGTGCAGCTTTTGATGAAGTGATACAAGCTGCAGAGAGACATGGGCTGAAGGATTTGTTTGCCTTCAGATATAATTGGAATGATGAAGTGATTGCACAATTCTATGCAACGTGCCACTTCTCAGGTGAAGACGAAGAAAGTGTGACTTGGATGACTCATGGATCCAAGTATTCCATCACTCAAGAAGAGTTTGCCCGCCTGCTGCATCTTGACTCTGAGGGAGATGACCACCTCATTATCCACAACATTGGGGTCATTGAGAGGGATGGAATGCAGTTCATGTATGAGCCCACCTCCAAGTTTGTCCCTCCCTCCACAAAGAACATGAAGCCTTTCTTTGTGGTCCTCAACAGAGTCCTCAGGAAGACGATTGCTCCCAAGGATGGTGATGCAGGGAGTGTGCAAGGCTACCTCCGGACCCTGATGAAGGTCATCAGCAAGAAAAGGCAATTCGATGTTGCAGACTATATCTGGAATGATATGGTCAATATCTCAAGTACCCCCAACCGATCCTGTGGCTATGCCCCTTACTTGATGTTCATGATTGAGAAGGTCACAGGAATCGAGTTTGTGAAGGATGTGGAGCACACTCCACTGAGGCCTCAGAAGCCTCAGTCCGTGAGTGTCCAGGCTGCTCCATCGCCGGCCTCAAGCCCCGAGGTGCCGGCAAGGCAAGGAGAAGCTGCTAGGGCTACTCCTCCCTCCAGGGAAGCCCCTCAGAAAGGATCCGCCAGTGGGATCCTCAAGTACTTGGCTGCAATCTTCTCCTCCTGCAAGAAAACTGAAGTGAAGCTTCACAAGCTAAATCAAAAGAGGAAGGAGGACATGAGATACATAAAAGCCAATGTGAAGCAGCTGAGTGAGAAGCTGGAGATCAATCCAATTGGATCTCCAGTACTCTCTGAAGATTCTGATCCAAACATCACCGAGCTGAGCCCCTTGACTCCTTCCGAGCTTGCCTATTTTGGCATTGGGGGCTCGAGCGGCTCCGCTCCTCCTCCTACCTCTCAAGCTCGTCAAGCCGAAAGCGATGAAGATGATGAAGACGACGAGAGGACTGACAGCGAAGAGTGAAGCCCTAGGATCTTCCTCTCTCTCTCTTTTTGGTGTCTTGATGCCAAAGGGGGAGAGATTGAGGGGGAGTCTCTAGTCTAAGCTTTAGCTGAATAGGATGCGAGGAGAGAGCTCTCTATGTTTTTTAATTGTGATTGTATTTGCTTAACTCTCTTTTCATATCATGTTTGGTCCTGTGATGAATTGCTCAATTAATTTGCAAGTGTGTGATGAAATCTGAGCTTTTGCTCCTGAAGTGCCATATTCACTTGATATTAGTTGGTAAATGAAAATTCTGTCATTCTTAATGCAATCATGCTCTCAGTATGCATCCCACCATAAAGAATGCACATATGAATAATTATCTTGTTGCCTGATGCATTTTTTGAGTCATATGTGCATACTTTATGAAAATCTCATTTTATACCTCATTTTGTGAAATCTCAATTGGTTGTCATCAATCACCAAAAAGGGGGAGATTGAAAGTGCATCTAGGACTCCCTTGTGGGTTTTGGATGATTTATGACAAGCAATTGGGATCCTAATTCTTTTGTTGAGATGAATGCAGGAAAATGATGAAAAATGAGCAAAATGCCAAAAAGAGGGAAATTAAGAAGGAGAAGGAATTTGAGCTCAAGAAGAAGAAATTAGTAGATTAGTATGTATGGAGTGTGTTAGGGAAACACACCCAAGAGCTCAATCTCACTTAATCACACACACACAATGCACAAAACCATACAGGACCGGACTAGTCCGATATCAACCGGACTAGTCCGATATCACATTCTGCACAAGATCGGACAAGTCCGGTCTCCACCGGACTAGTCCGATATCTTTCTGTTCCACTTCGGACTAGTCCTCCCCAGTGCGGACTAGTCCTCAACACAATGCACAAGTCACTAGATCGGACAAGTCCGGTCACCACCGGACTAGTCCGATTCCCTTTCTGATCCACTTCGGACAAGTCCGGTGACTACACGGACTAGTCCGATTTACACTCTGATCTAAATCGGACAAGTCCTCCAAGTGCGGACTTGTCGTTCTAAACACTTAGGGTTTCACAGGTCCGGACAAGTCCGATGTCAACCGGACAAGTCCGAAGATTTCCAGCAGCGAAATCGGACAAGTCCGTTTTTCAATCGGACTAGTCCGATATTCCTGGACACTTAGGGTTTGCTTCACACAGCACACCGGACTAGTCCGGTCTCCACCACGGACTAGTCCGATCTTTCTAAACCCTAACGGTAATTTCTAGAAACCCCATATAAATAGAGGTGCATGGCCCACTTTTAATCTCTCTCGAACCCTAGCGCCGTCACACCTCCCAAGAGACTCAAAAACCATCTCTCTCCACGAAGTTGAGTGCAAAATCGATCAATCCTTTGAAGATCACTTGTAGATCATTGGAGAGGCACTTTGCACACGATTGAGCTCTTGGTTTGAATCTCTAACACACTCTTGCATCTCAATTTGTATATTTCGAAGTGTGTCATTGGTGGTTTTGAAACTTGTAATCAAGGGAGCTCTCAACTTGTGAGATCGCCCCTTCAACTTGGTGATTTACCCCTGTGTGATTAGTGGAAGAGGATTGGCCTTCGTGGCGATCTGACGAGGGAAGGGTTGGTAAAGACCCGGTCCTTTTGTGGGCTCCTCAACGTGGACGTAGGCTGCCTTCGTGGTAACCGAACCACGGGATAAATCTTGTGTCTTGTTCGTTTGTGTTCATCATTCTAGTTGATCAACATTATCTAGGGTTTGATTCATTTTGTTGAATTGAAGTTAAATAGTGAATAAGAATCATACTTGCAATAAAACTTAACATACAACTATTGAACTGTCATTATAGTTTATATTTCCGCTGCAAACGACAACGAAACAATCAAATTGACCTAACTTGATCAACCTAGCCCGTGAAATCCGGACTAGTCCGCACTTTACCGGACTAGTCCGATATATCTGGATTTGACCTTTTTGTTGAAGTGCTACAGGAACCGAGAAATTCAAGAAGGCCTATTCACCCCCCCCCCCCTCTAGGCCTACATTCACCTCTCACCATGATCCCGCCACCGATGAAGACTTTGTGTGGGCATAGCACCACACCTCGTGGTGTTGCACGGTCACTCTCCCCTCGGAGGACGCCCATGAAGTCGACGACACCTGCACATCGTCAGACTCCGACTGGACTTAAGTCAGTCAAGACCCATCTTTTTCCTGAAAAAGACAAGTCTCTCCCAATGTTGTAGCCTAGCGAGGAGTTCATGTACACTCTGAAGACAAAGGACGGTGACATAGTGAGCCACCACTACAAGTCACCTACGCGTACCTCGCCTGAGCGTGTGGGAGACCACCTCATTATCCACGGGGTGCGGTAGCCTGATGGAGGCTATGCAAAAGGCTTTTTCGAGCAAATGGATAATTTGGCGATAGATGAATCGACGGGCTCGTCACCCTCCAAGATTATGCGTCACCTCTTGCCGCCTGCTATCAGAGGGCCACCTAGCCAATTCGAGGACAGCGATGGGAAATCTCTCATGCCCCTAAAGTGGCACAGCTTTCTAAGGAGTTAGCTTCTCTCTGTTTGGAGAATAAGAAGCTATAGGACTTAGTGGCTGAAGGGCACATCGAGAGGGCAGAATTAAAGGATGAGCTCATTACCCTTAAGGAGGAGATTGATGGTGTTCACCGTGGCATGAGCGCCAAGCTGCGGCACATATACAATGCCGCAGAATTAAAGGATGCTTAATAGTTTTGTTTAGTTTCATTCCAAATTTTTATTTCATTAAGTTTAGGTTGAATAATGTGAGCATCCCCATATTTGAGTTCAATAAAGTCAACTTGCCGGTTCATCTAACCCGATAAAGTTCCATCTTTAGTTTATTTTGTTTCAATAATGAATTTAGGTAACAAGTGTGGAGGAGTACCCCAAATTCACGAAATCTCGACGTACAAAAACAGAGTTGCATCCCAAAACACGTCACAACCGAATATACGACTCAACTCGTTGAAACAAAGCAACAGAGAGGCCAGATGAGGGTTGGCCGAACCCCCTGGTCGGCCGAACTGGTGTGGGCCTCACACGGCTCCGTTTCGCTCTACAAATTTGGTTTGGATCTCCTACCCTTGAATATGCATGCTATGTTACTGTTTGAGTTGATGTGATATTTAACACTGAATATTTGAAGGCAATTCAACTCAACCATTAATATGTAAAACTTGGTAGTCAAAATTTGCTTGAGCTAAAAATTTGAATACTTTATATTTCGATTTATTTCCTTGTTTATGATTCCCACAAGCAAAATAGGAAAATATGTCATCTAAGTATTTGACTAGTGTGATATGGTAAATGAGTTACTTAAGGAGTTATCTCCTTGCTTGAAATTGATTTTGATATTTGCATAATTTGGAGTGTTGAACTTTGTCTGATTCTCTCATTGGAAAATTTAAATACCCATCACGGCCATATGATGTACTTATTGAAAACCACATGCATATGCCACTTTGCCTTTCATTGAACTTTGTCAAACTCATGATCCAATTGAGTGACATGCATGAACTTTTGACTTAGAAATTCTTGTGCACACTTTTCATGAAAAATTTCTCACATTGAGAAGTTGCATCCACCATTCCATCCATCCAATAAAGAAACTCCATACATTTTGGTCATCAAGATCTCTCTAGAAAAATAAAAGGAGTAGAAGACATGGCTACGAAATTAAAAAAAAACATCTACTCTTCAAAAGAGGAAGCATGCCAAAAAAAAAGAGAAAAAGAGAGTAGCCATGTTTCATCCTTAAAGAGAGAAAACCATGGAGTCCACATAAATCCATTCCATTCATGTGCACAAGGATTTCCTTTGTCAATTTGTTTGTTGCATAAGTCTCTAATAGGACCAAGTTTTTGACTTAGTAATATATGAATTGCAACGTGTGCCACATTTATCCCTACTGTGACACCCGATTCTGAAAATAAACCAAGTGCAGTATATGTGTGCCCAGGATGTTTAACACACATACACAAGTGATTCACAAATGATAAACAAATAATTACCACAGCTCAAATTATTAAATAAGTACTTTTATTACAATATTCAAGTAATCCTCAAATTGCAACTCTAATGATCAATATTAATAGTTCTGAAAACTAATGTAGCGGAAATAATCTAAACTGAGCAAACTAAGCATAAGGGAATGTGCGGCTCCAAGCAACACCACAGGCAAGTCAACGACAGCACACATCCTAATACTCCGCATTATCCTCAGGATACTCCCAAACATCACCTGAAACTATTGGTGGGGCGAATTGCAAGAGTGAGTACATGTTGTACTGAGCAAGTGTGGGGAAGTATGACATGTAGCTTAAACAAAGAATTGATAATAAACAATGGCTAATTGCTAAGAAGTACATTTAAAACATGTAAAAGCATCCTACAATGTCTATGTGAAATTTATCCCATCATATCCCAAATAAACATAATAACTCATATCCATCATTCATTATCCATCCATATACCAAATTATTACCATTATCATCAACCATTTCCATTCATCATAATTCAATCCATAACCATAACCATAACCATATCCATCCCAAAACCCAAGTTCCCTCTAATCGTGTAGGTCATTTAGGTGCTCTTAAACGGGAGCATGGCTATCATGATAGTTTTTAACACTTTGCAGAGGTTGTACAACTTTACCCACAAGTTCGTAATTTCATCACCCGTCGGCGACTAAAGGAAACCTCCATTATGCCAAAACACTACCATAGGTGTATGGCTAAGAGATCACAAAATAGCCTTTACAAAGGGACTACTAGCATATTCAGACCCACTAAGGTTTCACCGGTGGTGATGCCTCCAGCTGGGCAAATCCAACGAAGGGCCCCCTCTTGTGCCGGGCAGTCCCACCACTATTGAAAACCCAACCGACTCCCATTCCCCGCTCCTCCAAATGATCTGAATCGATGCTGGCAATACACCTAATTAATTGGCTAAGTCGCACCCATACTTGGCCTTGTGGTGGCACTATAGTCCTGGCTTATTCTCGCATGAACCGGTCCTTAGATACAAGGCAAGCAAACCACCACATCATCCAACCCATTCCACAAGCTATGCTTGCTTAGATCTCCCAAGTCCCACATTACCATTTAGCCATATTCATCGATTTACATCGTCCATAGCTTCATTAATTCATAATTAAGCCATTTGGTTGTTTTTCCCATCCCAATTAATTAGGGCGAAGCAAAAAGGTAAAATACCCTTTCCGACTCTCTACAATATATTCCAAGCGACAAGGATGGTCAAACAAGACTAGTAAATACCTAGTTTGGGTTTCCCATCAAATTGACACAAGCATGCAATATTGCAAACAAAACATTTAAAAATAGGATCAAAATGGTCAATGACACTTGCCTTGCTCCTGAGCTTGGTTAGGGTCAAAAGCTTCAAAGTTCTGGTACTAGAGGTCCTCGGCAGCACCCTCTAGAGCAACACCTTCTATTCCACACATGAGACATACAAAATAACCATTACAATCAATAAATGCCCATATAGTACTCAATATGCCATGACATGCATGATTAATACAATTATGTGGTAAAACTTGTTAATAAGTTGCTATTAATGCTTACTAACTACTTACAAATTTTCTAACTAGTTTGAACAGTTTTGGAATTGATTCGAGTCAATTTGGAATTAATTCAGCACAATTCACATTGATAGGTCGGACTAGTCCGCTACTAGGGTCGGACGAGTCCGCCCTATCCAGGAATTGCGAATTAGGGTTTTCTTGACCTGTGAGAATTGGGGTTGAATTTGCATAGAAAAGGTAAAGTAGAAGGTGTACCACGTGTGTAGAACTCCAAGGATCAAGAATTGAAGATGAAACTTGAATCTTGACGATCTAGGGTTGGTGATGAAGAGTTGATGAAGAGTTGAGGGTGAATTGGTGATGAAGAACAAAAAGTCGATGAAGATCTTGCTTGGTTGATCCTCCTTCGAGTTCTCCCTCTCCTTCTTGCTGTTCGATCTCCTTTTGATGGTGGCTCCCATGAACTAGGGTTTGGGGTTCTCTCAACTGTGGCAATGAAATGAGAAATTGGGGTGTGGGGTTGTTTATATTGAGGTGGAGAGGTAGGGTTTGATAGATTTTCGAGTCTAAGGTGGGTGGAGGTTGAGTAGGGTCCCACATGGGCTCCAAAGAGGTTAGACACGATGTCCTTGGGCCCAATTAAGGTAAATACCCGATAACAAGTCGCGGAGGAAAAGATTGAATCCGTGTCGGGCACATCGAACAAGTTCGCTAGAGGGTCGGACTAGTCCGATGTTGGACAAAGACAAAAACGGACAAATTTGGTAGAAAGTCCAAAAAAGTCTGATCTTGTCCAGAGAGCAAAATAGGCAAGTCCAGCATAGGACGGATAAGTCCGAGAATTTGACAACTTATTCGAAAACAGGACCAAAGATTGGAATAGTCCGCACTCAACCACAGACAAGTCCAGAAAGGAACAGAGACTTAATCGGACTAGTTTGCAACAAAAATGGGCAAGTCTGGAGGGGCATCAGAGGGGGAAAACCGGACTAGTCCGGGGTACAAACCAAACAAGTATGTACTTCTACAGACTTTTAAGTATTTTTTTGCTTCTAATTCATTTTGAACTTGTTTCTTTTTATGTTGCTTAATGCTAAACATGTATAAGAGTGTATGCAATGCATGATGGCTGAAAATGAGAGTGTTACACCTACCAAGCTCCGGATATAGCCATATTTAGTAGGGACAAAATTGGCACAACATGCCAAGGTGAGTATAAAAACACTTTGAGAGAATTGAGAGATTCCAGCTGAGAGATAAGGGCAATTGTTTCTTTGACCTTCTGAATATAGCAAATTGTCAAGTCATTTCGGCAGGGGAAGGTCCTAGAGAACTACATTTCAACCATTCCACTCTTCAAGCACCCAAGATTGATGTGGTAGCCACATTCCACAAAGGGAATTCATGAATTGAGGTATGAGTTGAAATATCTAGTATTCTCTTTTTCTAACTTATAGCAAATTTATGACAACACCTTAGTTCTTCTTCTTGCCTTCACTCGAGGACGAGCAAAGAACTAAGTCTGGGGGAGTTTGTTGACGGTCCTTAAGTACCATATTTAGACCGCCAATTCACCTCATAATGTGCACAAAGGAGAAACACAACATAGTGGTAGGGTTAAAAACTAACCAATTCCACAAGTATTGGTGTTTATTTATATGCAGATGAATTTAGACCCAAAATACCAAGACATGCAGGGAGTATTCCATAAAATTGGATTTCAACGAATCAGGCGCTGTCGTGTGTCATCATATGGATCAAATGGCCCACAAACAGAAGTATCTGAGGCCATCCAACGGTGTAGCACCCATATAAAGGGATGGGGCCCACCTAGAAGAGACCTGGAGAAAGCACACCGCAAAAGAGGCCAACTAGTTCCTGGCGCCAAACGTGGTCAAACGCCACATGTTGGCTCCTCCTGGCTTGAAGAAGTCATGGGTGGACTGATTTGCGCGCATTTTGTGGTGGGAATCGACCCTTCTCCCCTAATAAATAGAACCCCACACCTCACTTCATACATACCAGAAGTTGAGAATAGAATACCACTCCTAAGGTTTAGAGTAGTCCTAGAGGCTGCCAAGTAGAAGGAGAATGTGGTGAAGAGTCTAGGTGAAGGAGGCTTGGGCTTGTCAAGTCCCTCTTCTACACTTGTACCCCTACAAAAGTGTTATTCAAATAAAGTAAGCCTTTATGAATTAAATTCAAGTTTGATTCTCAATTCATAGTAGTTTGCACAAGTAGTTACTTATGGGTTCATTGCTTTAATTTATTAGAGGCCCTAGTTGTAGCTTTGTGTTCGGAACAACTAGAGTTGTGATTTAGAACATAAGCGTGGTGCTTAGGTTAGAAATCACCAGTGAATATCTCGGAGACCCACAGATTGAAGAGGTAGGCAGTAGGTGGTGACAGTCCTATCTGTCTTTTGTAATCCTCCATGTTCGGTTATGCCATAGGATCTTGCGGGAGTCGCCTAGTGTTGCTAGGGGTAACCCATGCCCGAAGCAAGCAGCTACCGCATATTACTTTGAACTAGAATCAATATTTTGAATTCCTCTCTCTTCCTTGCCTACCAAACAACTTTGTGTCCTTGGATGGATTAGTTTGTAGGATTACACACGTTCATTTGATTCGATACCCTTGGGAATACTCTCTTAAGGAGAAGTGCTACACGATTGTTTCCATGCGTTTGCTGATTATCATCTGTGATGTAAGAAACGTCAACAAAAATACAATGGAAACATCATACTGAATTTGAAGCAACTTGGGACCAGAAATAAGATCTCAAGAGAGAATTTCCTTAATTTTTTCCTTCTACGTTGAATCTCGAGGGCGAGATTCATTTTAAGGGGTAGGTTTGTAACACCCTATTTTCATCCATCATGCATTGCATTCATTCTCATAGATGTCTAATATAATGCACACAAGAAGGAACAACATTAAAATGAGTTAGAAGCAAAATAACAATTAAAATCAGTTTTGGGTACAGACTTGTCCCGACCTATCCACGGGCTAGTCAGGTATACCCGTCTGCTCTAGCTTAATTCAGTTTTCTTCAGAACAACAGAATTGTCCGACGCATGGTACGGACTAGTCCGAATTTATTTATGTTCCCGCCCGGACTTATCTGATAAATTTACGGACTAATCTGGTTGTGTTTCTGTTTTCCCCCGGACTTGTCTGTTACAACTACGGAGTTGTCCGAATTTGTTACTGGAACACTTCGGACCAACTCACTGTAAATTAGCAGACTTATCCGACATAGCACCGGACTTGTTCGATATTCCTCTTTGTACTCAAATGGACTTGTCCATCCTCATACGGACTAGTCCGGTTTCTAGGGTTTCAACTCGGACTCTTATTTTTTCCCATGACGAGTTATTAGGTAATTGACCTATTTGGGCCCTAGAACATCGTGCCTCAACCCTAAGGAGGCCAAGTGGGACCCCACCAAGGCTCTACTTGTCCCCACTATTTCATACTTGGATTGCACCCTAACCCCACTGCTCCTCCTCCTATATGAACAACCTACAATCCTCTCCTCACCCTGCCCACGTAAAAGAAAACCATCACCACCATGTTCTCATTGTGAGCCGCCATCTAAGGACGAAGAAGCCCTCACCACAAGGAAGAAGAGGAAAGGGGAGAGAAGGAAGAGGGAGGATCAAGCAAGATCGCCGTCGCTGTTGTGTATTCTTCATCGACTCTTCAACATCAATGTTCTTCTTCTACTTCCTATCGCTGATTCGTCGTCAATGGATCTAGAGGTCAAGTTTCACGAGTTGCACCTAATCCACGACTGTTGAACCTTTGCATTCACGGTATTTGCCCTAGATCCAACTTTCCACATCAATTTTGATCCCACTCTTGATTCAAACTATGCCCTAGTTGGGAAGTTCACAAAACTCTAGACATAGCGGACTTTTCCGTTCCAGAGCGGACTTGTCTGGTCCAGAACGGTCATGTCTGGTTCCCAGTGCGAACTAGTCTGGCCTCTGAATTCTGAATTTCTTGAACTTTCCCAGTTTTTCCCAAAATGACTCGAAACTTGCTCAATCATGTAAAACTCAATTGTAGCTAGTTAGTAAGCAACAGTAGTAACCTAATAACATGTATTAAATCATAATTGCATCATTCCTGCACATCATGGCATATTGAGTAGTATATGAATATTTGTTGATTGTAATGCTTGTTTTGCATGTTTGTGACGCGAAATAGAAGGAAATGCTCCAGAAGTTGCTTACGAGTATCTCCAACACCGGAACTTTGAAGCTCTCGATCCAAACCAGCCACTAGAGCAAGGCAAGTGCCCTTAAACATTTTGATCCTATTTTGAAATGTTTTATTTCAAACATGCATGCTTGTATCAAATTGATGGGAAAACCCATGAATAGGAGTTTACTAGACTTGTATGCCCATCCTTGTCGCTCGGGATGTAATGTAGAGAGTCGGGGGGGGGGGGTATTTTACATTTTTTTTCTCCGCTTTACTTAATTGGGATCGGTAATAACCAAATGACTTAATTATAAACTACTAAACATATGAACTATGTGAATTGATGGTAATAACCCTTTAGCAACATGGAACCTAGGAATCTAAGCAAGCGGGTTATGTGGAATGGGTTGAATGATTTGGCAGTTTTGCTTGCTTTAGATCTAAGGACCGATTTATGGAGCGACCATCCAGGATGTGCCACCACAGGGCCAAGTATGGGTGCGGTTTAGCCAATTAATTAGTGTATTGTCAGCATCGTTCGGATCATATGGAAGGCTCGGGGAATGGGAGTCGGTTGGGTTGCAATAGTGGGGGGACTACCCTGGGATCCGAACGGCACAAGAGGGGGCCCTTGGATGATGTGCTCAGTTGGAGGCATCACCTCCGGTGAAACCTTAGTGGGTCTACAACATGCTGGTAGTCACTTTGTAAAGGTTATTTTGTGATCTCTTGGCAACACAGTGATGGAAGTCTGAGATGACATAATGGAGGTTCTTATTCACCAAAAGGTAATGAAATCATGAACTTGTGGGTAAAGTGGTGCCACCTCTACAGAGTGTAAAACTATCATGATAGCCGTGCTCCCGGTAAGCGATGGGACCCTCACATGATTAGAGTTATGGACCTGAGTATTGAACAATGGTTGGAATTGGAATTGAAACTGGGACTTGGATATGGGTTTGGTTATGATGAGTTGGATATGGATGGTTATGGATAATGTCAAAGTGTGGACTAGGAAACTTCCCTCGGTACTACTAAAACGTAGTCCGCAGAGGTTCGTATTCGGTTTGGGCGCGCGAAGATTAAGAACGAGATGGAGACACGGAGAGTTTTACGTGGTTCGGGACGCCTGAGCATAATACCCTACTCCACGGGGTGTTTGTTGATGTATGAGTGTGTGGTGGCTTGTGTGCACATGAGCTTAGTTGTCTATGTACTGTACGATGCAGCCCTTTTAGAGTCCAATGGCTGGTTGTTGCATTGTCAGCCTGGCCCGACATGTGGTCCTGGCGGTCATCAAATACCTAATACATGATCTGTGAGTATTGAGTGTAGTTATTAGACTGATAACGTGATTTAATGGTGGCGTTACCAGTATTGACAGTCCTCTAATAGTGTGTCATTAACATGGCATTAATAACACATAATTAGGTCTTGTAATGGCTGCTTTAACTGCCCCTTGAATGTTTGTGCAATTGGAGATCCGACATTCTTCCCGTTATAGGTTTAGGTCTGGAGGCTTGACATGTGGCAACTCCGGACCTTCCCATCGCGGGGAGGCAGGTCTGGAGCCACTATACACGTGGCAGCACCGGAGCTTCCCTCTACTGAGGGTTAGGTCCGGGGTCATTGGGCACGTGGCAAGATCGGAGCTTCCCTATGAAGGGAGTTGGGTCCGGCCTTGCATTACACATGGCAGTGCTGGAGCTGCCCAAACGAGGGTGGTGGGTCACATGCTGTGTAACACGTGGAGCCTTCGGAGGTCTTCAACTCGGACAGGTGGAATTCCATAGCTTTTCTTGCGGTACCGTGGTGTACCCGGTACGCAGGGTACCGATAGATAAGTATGGATGATTATAGTAAATTATATCGAATTGATAGCATTGGACATAATATTATTGGTATTTGAGTTATTATGGGATTTGACGTCACATAGTAATCATAAGTCGCATTTTCTTGTTTTTACGAATGAAATGTACTTTTCCACAATAAAGTATTATTGTCATCCTTGTTTAAGCTACATATCATATTTTTCCACACTTGTTGAGTACGACATGTAATCACCCTTATTATTCTCATATCAATTCAGTAACATGAGATAATTTGGAGTATTCGGAGGACTATGAAGAGTACTAGGCGTGGATATTACCATCAAATTGTCTGGAGTCTACTAGTGCTTAGTTTTTCCACTACAATGTTATTAGAGCTTGTATTCGAGACTTTTTAAATATTGTAATAAGATATTAATTATTATAATTATTATTATTATTATTTGAAATATTATTATTATCTAAATATTATTTATGATGCACTTGCGTATGTGTGTTAAACATCTTAGACACACATATGTATCACACTTGGGTTGTTCTCAAAACCGGCTGTTACAAGCACACGACCATCGCGTCCATCGGTCAAGCGGGAGATCGTATCCATGTCATTTGCCAAAAGAAGCCATGCACATCGAGGTGAAAGTGACCCGACCCGGTGGTGGTGCCACTGTGCCACGAATCAGCCGGAATGCCGTTTTGGCAGCTACTCCTAGCTTCCCTTCTTCACGATCACCATTTCTCTTCCTGACTTGCCGAATAAAGAATAACTCGTGTTCCGATCGGCTGCACGCATGTCGCTCCACTTGACCCAACCGACGAGACGAGAGAGTAGCAGTTCCGGGCGCCGACGGCTGGGACGCGTGACTGGATGTCAGGACGTGTCAAGCTTCCTGCATCAGCGCGCATCGTCAAATGATACTCTGATTCCGCCGCCAAATAAAAAGAAAAGAAAGAGTTTGATGCTCTGAAACCTGGGTACGTAACGTCGCATGCAAGTCTGCAAGCTAGATTACACTGTCTGCACCGGGCTACTGGATGCCCATACGGAACGGCAAAAATCCAGGTGGACCCCATCTTGGATACTAGAAATTTAGAGGATGCTGAAAAATTAGATGTAAAAATTATGAAAATTGTGCTGTAAAGTTAGAGGATGCTGGATGTTTAAAAGAAGTTACTAGAAATATATGGGATCCACGCTTTAGAGTAAGTTTTTAAAGTATACGAGTGCGTATAGCCTTAGGAAGATCGAGGGAAGGTCCCATTCGGGCTTCGCAAAGCGGATTCCGTTCGTTACCCGTGGGCTGCAGTAGCTAGGTCTGATTCCTTGACAGAGACAGGAGCCTCTCGGTGATTGCTCTTGCCCTCTATGAAGGAGCAGTAGCAGTGGCTGCTCGTGTTTTGAAAAGTTGTATTCCTCGCAACGCACGCGGCAGTTGCTGGGCTGCACGAGCAGGGAAATAGCACCACGGACGATCTAACGAGAGGCCTTGGCCCAACAACTGAAGAGCCCAACTGACACAGCGTAACAGTTTTACGTGAATGCTTATGTTAATTATCAATTTCCCATTTACCAAAAAGAAAAAACTACAGTCGCGCCCCTCTTGATATTTATTTTATGAAAGTTGTACTCTCTAACTGATGTTTATGACAGCTAATTTATTTCAAATTATACTATTTTTATTCTAAAACGTCATTTATTTCAGAGGGAGTAACTTGTACTCTTGAATTTTGTTGTTGCCTTCATGTATTTTTAAATATAAACACTGTTACTAATGACATGTAAATCCGTATCTGAATCTCAAAGGGAAAACATGTTCACTATTTTGAACATAACAAAAAAAGGCAAAATAGATCGAGCGCTGTGCTTAATTATTACTAGCACGATCCGTCATGGGAATGCGTTCCCAGCATCAAAAGTTGAAAACGACTCCATGAATTCCGTCCAGTCATCGGTGTCGTCGACGAGCCCGGCTTCGGTGCCTTCCTGTGCCAGCAGCTGCTGCCTACACCGGCCGCGGCCGCCGTATCCGTCGCTAGAAGAGGCGTCGTCGTTTTGCGGAGACCTTTTCCTCTTACCCGTCTCCTCCACGTTAGCCAGCGCAACCGTCGAGGACGCCGCCGCCGGGTTCTCGCTGCCACCGCCGGCCATGGCTACTGCTGCGCTCGGCCGGCGGTCGAACTGCCGCGGGCACCCGGACTTGGTGTACAGCCGGCATAGGCTAAACTCGCTTCGAGTCTGCAGCTGAAACAAACATAATTAAACAATAATACACGATCACGATCAACGTCGCTGTTAGCAGTTTCCCCCACAACCCGTACGTCTACAGTAATTAATAGTTTTTTAGAAAAACTACAGTAATTAATAGTGATAGAGATTCCGAAAGCGACGTGGAAATTTGTGCGCTTGGATTCTTACGAGCTGCCCCGGCCGGAATCATTACCTGGACAGCATTGTTGGAATATAAGATGATACCATAGAATCTGTTGAGATACACCGAAGATCAGAGAAGATATAAACGTACAACTTAAAGTTAGATAAGGCTAGGAGTAGTATTCAATTAAGATATTATTTAGAGGTTAGTTTAGTTGTTTTGATAGAGTCCTATCTGGATTAGCTCTCGGCCAAGCTACGATACGAACAGACTTATAACGGTCGCACCTTACTTGTACCTTATATAAACATCAACACGTAGCCCAGGGTGAATCGAGTTTGATAGCCCTGGTTCCTCTCAAAACACAAGTTCTTTCATGGTATTCAGAGTCGTATCTCCAACGAGACTATGAACTCATCTACATCCTCGGCGACAGGGTTCAACACCCTCGGTCATCATGTTGAGAGGCTGACCAAGGACAACTACCTATTATGGAAGGCACAAGTAGTCCCGGCAATACGTGGTGCTCAGCTGTTCGGCTTCCTAGACGGAACCAAAGTCAAGCCAGACAAAGAAATTGTCATTGAGAAGGCTGACAAGACAAAGGAAAAGGTGACAAATCCAGAGTACATCACATGGCTTGTTCAAGATCAACAACTTTTGAGCTACTTGAACTCCACTCTTTCCAAAGAAGTACTCGCGCAAGTCGTGATGTACTCGACGTCGACAGAGGTTTGGCGAGCTATTCAAGAGAGCTTCGCCTCACAGTCCAGGGCACGTGTTATACACTTGCGGACAAAACTTTCTGGAACAAGGAAAGGAGATCAGAAGATCGCAACATATTTTGGCAAGATGAAAGGATATGCGGATGAGATGGCATTGGCTGGAAAGAAATTGGAAGAAGATGATATCATATACTATATACTAGCTGGATTGGATGCTGATTATAACTCTCTTATTGATAATATAGGATCAAGGACTGATCCAATTTCTCTTTCTGATCTATATGGACAACTTCTATCTACGGAAGATCGACTTGAGAGACAAGGAGCAGGACAATACCAGGCCAATGCAGCCACCCGAGGAGGCTTTCAAGGCCGAGGTGGACGTGGCCGTGGAAATTTATTCTAATCGTGGTGGAACAGGAGGTCGTGGTCAAGGCCGATAAGATCGTCCACAATGTCAAATTTGTGACAAGTTTGGACATACAGCAGGACGTTGCTGGAAGAGATTTGATAGAAATTATAAATCTGAAGAAAAGTCAGCAAACAATGCTATGACATCGTCGTATGGCATTGATACAAATTGGTATGTTGATACCGGCACTACTAATCACATCTCAGGAGAATTGGATAAGCTATCAACTAAGGAAAAATATGAAGGCCAAGAAAAAGTACACACGTCAAGCGGATCAGGTATGAAAATAAATTCTGTGGAAAATTCTACTTTAAATACCCCTGCATGTGATCTTCATCTTAGAAAAGTTCTTCATGTTCCATCCACATCAAAAAATCTCATCTCAGTTCATAAATTGACCACTGACAATCCTATCTTTCTTGAATTTCACTCCCAATTTTTCTTGGTTAAGGATTGTGCTACGAAGAAAACACTTCTCAAAGGCAGATGTAAAAGGGGTCTCTATCCTTGGCCGTCCTTGGAGAACACAACTACAAAATGTGCCTTAGCATCTACCAAGCCTTCTGCAGAGAGGTGGCATGACAGGCTTGGTCATCCTTCTATTAAAATAGTCAATAAAGTAGTAGAAGAAAATAAACTTCCTTGTTCTTTTGAATCTAACATCACATCTGTATGTGATGCTTGTCAACAAGGAAAGAGTCATTAGTTACCTTTCCCTAGATCTGTTAGTGTGTCAAAATTTCCCTTAGAACGTGTTTTCTCGATGTGTGAGGTTCCGCTCCTACTTCTGTTAGAAGGAACAATTATTATATGATCTTTATTGATTATTTTAGTAAATTTACATGGATCTATCTTTTACGAAACAAGCATGAAGTTATTGAAAAATTCCATGAGTTTCGCAATATGGTAGAAAGAATGTTTGATAGAAAGATTATTTCTATGCAAACAGATTGGAGAGGAGAATATCAAAAATTGCATTCCTTCTTTTCAAAACTAGGCATCACACATCTTGTCTCATTTCCTCACACACATCAACAAAATAAGCATCGTCATATAGTTGAAGTAGGACTTACTCTTCTTGCACGTGCACATATGCCCTTAAAATTCTGGGATGAAGCATTTGTTAATGATGTTTTTCTTATCAATCGGACGAAGGTTATTGGATACAAAACACCTTTAGAAGTTCTGTTTGGTAAGAAACCTGATTATACTCAATTGAAGATTTTTGGGTGCGTTTGCTGGTCCAATCTACGTCCATATAATAAACACAAGTTGTCTTTTCGGTCCAAACAATGTGCCTACCTTGGCTATAGCCCTCTTCACAAGGGATACAAATGTCTTGATATCCCTGCTGGAAGAATTATATTTCACGGGATGTGATATTTGATGAAACAGTATTTCCATTTAAATTGCTTCATCCCAATGCCAGTGCACGACTGCAATCCGAAATTGCTCTCCTTCCTCCTACTTTATTTTTTCCTGCAGGGCAACTAGTAGAAAATACTCCACAGAATTATTTTCATGACCAGGAGAATATTGCTATTTCCACTGATTTTTCTAATGAAGAAACTAGTGCAAAAAATTGTGTTCAACGGCAAATAGAAGGCGCACAAGATTCTGGAACAGAAAATGAAACTGACTCTCAACAAAACATTTTTGAAGCACCTGCAGAACAGATTGAGACTTACCGATCCGCATCAGCCTCACATCAACCGCCGACTGCCGCGTCCAGAGGGGCATGTGAAGAACCCGCGTCAGCTTCGGCTAATCGGCCTCAGGAGTCGACTGCATCAGACACTACTGCGATAAAACAACCCAATAGGGAAACATACACAAGGTACGTGCGAGCTAATAAAAATACAGTCTCAGATCCTGTGCCTCGATCTTCTGTGCAGATACAATCTACACACAATGAAAGGTCGCAGCCACAACAAGTGCTCATGCCGGCATCGCTAAACACATCTGAAGAACAGGGCACAATAAATCCAGATTCTGATCTTGTTTCTGGTCCTTTAGCTAGATTGTGGAGGCAGGTTTCAAAACCAAAGAAATTTGATGATTATGTTTGCATGACTGCTGCTAGGGAAGAAGCACAAGAACCAAAAAATCTTGAGCATGCACTCTGGGATAAAAACTGGCGTCAAGCTATGAATATGGAGTATCAAGCACTACAAAGCAATCATACATGGCATTTAGTTCCAAGGGAAGAAGAAAGTAATATCATTGATTCAAAGTGGGTTTGCAAAATCAAAAGACATGCCGACGGGACCATTGATAGATATAAAGAAAGATTAGTTGCGAAATGTTTTAAATAGAGGTACGGAATTGATTATGAAGATACCTTTAGTCCCTTTTTTTAAATCAGCTACCATCAGAATAGTACTATCAGTTGCAGTATCTAATAACTGGTGTCTGAGACAATTAGATGTACAAAATGCCTTTTTGCATGGAGATTTGAAGGAGGAAGTATACATGAAATAACCACCTGGCTATGAAAGTTCTACCCATCCAAATTACGTGTGCAAGCTAGATAAAGCTATCTATGGTCTAAAACAAGCACCAAGGGCATGATACTCTAAACTCAGCTCAAAATTAATTATTCTCGGTTTTGTGCCGTCAAAAGGTGATACTTCCTTGTTTATTTATCATAAAGGGAAGATAACAATTTATTTGCTTATTTATGTTGATGATATAATTGTTGCAAGTTCATCACAACAAGCCGTGAGTTCTCTGCTATCAGATTTGAAGGTGGATTTCGCTTTCAAGGATCTTGGAAAATTACATTATTTTCTAGGAATGGAGGTGACACATAAATCTGAAAGAATTCTACTAACACAAAGAAAATATGCATCAGATATTATCAAACGAGCAGGAATGATCAAGTGCAAAGCAGTCAGTACTCCACTCTCGACGTCAGAAAAATATTCGGTGTTTTCTGGACAGCCGTTAACAATATATGAATCAACAAAATATAGAAGCCTTGTGAGAGCTTTATAGTATCTTACTCTGACCAGACCTGACATTGCCTTTTCAGTAAACAAGGTTTGTCAATATCTTCACAGACCAACCACTCTTCATATGACTATGGTCAAGAGAATATTAAGATACATTCAAGGGACAATTTATTGTGGAATAACCTTTTTGAAAGATAGCCCTCTGCAAATCAATGCATTTTCTGATGCTGACTGGGCATGATCTCTAGAAGATAGAAGATCAACTGGAGGTTTTGCTATATTTCTAGAAACAAATATTGTGTCTTGGAGTGCAAGGAAACAACAAACTGTTTCACGTTCAAGTATAGAAGTAGAATACAAATCAATTGCTAATGCTACTGCAAAATTGATGTGGGTAGAAACAATATTACAAGAACTGGGCGTCAAGCAAGAGGATAAACCTACACTATGGTGTGATAACCTTGGAGCAACATTTATGACGTCTAATCCAGTTTTTCATGCACGAACAAAGCACATTGAAATTGATTATCATTTTGTGAGGGAACTAGTGGCAAGAAAATTGTTACAAGTCAAGTTTATTTCTAGCAAAGACCAGATCGCCGATGGTTTCACCAAACCACTTCCAGCGCATAAGCAAATTGAGTTCCGATACAATCTCAACTTGGGAAGTTGATATTGAGGGGAAGTGTTGGAATATAAGATGATACGATAGAATCTGTTGAGGATACACCGAAGATAAGAGAAGATATAAACGTACTACTTAAAGTTAGATAAGACTAGGAGTAGTATTTAATAAAGATATTATTTAGAGGTTAGTTTAGTTGTTTTGACAGAGTTCTATCTGGATTAGCTCTCGGCCAAGATACGATACGAACAGACTTGTAACGGTCGCACCTTACTTGTACCTTATATAAACATCAACATATAGCCCAGGGTGAATCGAGTTTGATAGCCCTGATTCCTCTCAGAACACAAGTTCTTTCAAGCATGACTCGGTGGTGGGGCAGCGACGTGGGCGGCGTCCGCGTCCTCGAGGGCCCTGTACTTGTTCACCTTCCACTTGGTCTTGTTGGTCCCGGTCAGCGCGCGGCCGCGGTAGAACACCATGGTCTTCTTGGACCCGATGGGCCGGCCATCGGCGGCGTAGACCAACCCTGGGGTGCCCGCCACCTTCGAGTACCCCGACGGAGTGGTCCGGCTCGGCCGCCCGCCCCGCGCCTCGCGCTCCTGCCGCGGGCAGAAGTAAAACCACGGCTCCCCGCCGGCACACGCGCGAGGGTGTACCTCTAAATCCGATGATCAACCGAACCATTGGCGTTAGACCTGAAATGAAATGCCTTCGACCGTGGCCGTTTATTTGAACGTGCAATGTTTGACGACCGACATGCCTGGAAGCTGCCATGGATCGAGGGCGCAGACGTCAGCGACGGGGATAACACGCTCGATGTCGCTGTGGCGGCCGTCGAGCTTGCTCCGGAGGTAGAACCGAATCAGCTCCTCCTCCGTCGGGTAGAAGCGGAA
This sequence comes from Tuctoria greenei, assembly GCA_036927565.1. Lineage (NCBI taxonomy): Eukaryota > Viridiplantae > Streptophyta > Magnoliopsida > Poales > Poaceae > Tuctoria > Tuctoria greenei. The sequence goes on along the minus strand of JAYESD010000011.1, from coordinate 18,324,851 downwards.
CCCGGGAGGCTGATCGGCCATGGCAGGCGTCTACGATGGCGGAGTACGTTATGCGCCTGTTGCGTTGTGCAGGCCTTGAGCTCGAACAAGTGAGAACACATGTGTAATAAATGTAAGGATATATAGGATGGCGGGAGACGCGTTCTTTTTGTTGAGTGTTTGACATGGTGATCGTTTTGCTGAGTTGATTGTGGATAATTTTCTTACTCGAGGTGGAAAACTCAGTGGGTCGTGCCATGGTGAGGTACAGTGACACTCTCGTTAGACCGGGTCAGTCGAATCGTCCATCTTATTTGGTTTCAATTTTGTTTAGGTATACTTGTTAGTTGCACTTATTCCATTTCTTCTGACCTTATCGCTGAACTTGGTTGTTTTCATCATTTGAAATGTATGTAGACACTACTGCAAACAACATTTTAATATGGTACTGTAGCCGGACGCGGCTTACCTTCTGTCAAATGCTCCTCCCATGCGTACTCCTGCATATATGATATTTTTTTATTTGATTTAGTTTGGAGGTGTGGACTCGCAAATAAAACTGAAAACCAATGAGATGATTCTACTGTTAGGACTTTCGGTACGACTAATCAACTAGGCACACACTAATCCAGTCCTAATTACAATTGACTTAAGGCTAATCAAGAATTAATCAGCATAGTGCATAATCATCTAGTGCTCTAATCACATGAATATTAACAGAGATGATAGAAGATTAGTAGATGGACATACCTTGGCCAATGCTAGTGCTTGTTGTCATGTTGTGGATGAGGTAGAACTGGTGCCATCGGCAGCCTCACTACTACAAAATGCTTCATCGCAAGCAGTTCTAAACATATTATCGCATACGGTTTTAAAAACCGCCTATAACGAAGAGTCTGTGAAAATGATCGATTAACACAGGCAGTGGCATAACCCGCCTGTGAAACTACATTTTCATAGGCGGTTGGTAATAAAAAACCGCCTGTGAAAATGCATTTTCACAGGCGGTCAGTAATAAAAAACCGCCTGTGAAAATATATTTTCACAGGTGGTTTTTAATTAAAAACCGTATGTGAAAATGGCTAGTGAAAAAAATTTCACATGCGCTGTCGGGAGTCAGAAGAGGCCGCGCCGTCTGGAGGCCGTCGCGTTGCCGGGAGCCGGAAGAGCGCTACCAAGTGTCGAAGGAGGTCGCACCGCCAAGAGCCGGAGGAGCAATGCCGCCCGAAGCCTGAGGAGACCGTGCCGCTTGGAGCCGGAGGATCCGCGCCGTCGAGAGCCCGAGGTAGACCGCGCCACCGGGAGCCCGAGGTAGACCGCGCTGGATCCGTGCCCGCGCTCACGCCGGCAGGGAACGCGCTCGCCGGGAGGTGCACCGGAGCCACGCCGCCGGGAGCCCGAGGTAGATTGTGCCAGATTCGCGCCCGTGCTCGCGTCGGCAGGGCTCGCGCTCGTCGGGAGGCCGCGCCGGAGCTGCCGAGGTCCAGAGCAACCGAAGTCGCGCCTTAGTCACGCCTTGAGAGAGGCCGCCGGCAGCCGCGCTTTGGGAGATGCCGCCGGAAGCCGTACCTTAGGAGGCTGACGGAGGATCATGGACTGAACCGTGGCTGCTGCTGTTATAGACACATCTATCGTGCGACTTCTAAACTGAGTCGTTGGATCGATAAGCAGCGGACAGCGGAGATACGAAGTCCAAGATGATGTGTGGGATGAAGCAGCGGACCAATGAGGAGCCATCATTATCACAGGCGGTTTTTACGTTACGGACCGCCTGTGAAAATCATTATATTTTCACAGGCGGTTGTTTGTTACGGACCGCCTGTGATAATGACTATTATCACAGGCGGTTTTTGCTAGGACTGCCTGTGAAAATCATTATATTTTTACAGGCGGTTGTTTGTTACAAACCGCCTGTGAAAATATATTATCACAGACTGTTATTAACTCATTGGACATCACAGGCAACACTTTTAATGGATCGTCTGTAAAAAAATATAGAAGCGCCTGTAAAAATGTTTTTTGTAGTAGTGCCTTCCCCTCACTTCCCGTGATCCCTGATCCGTAGGGTTAGGATTAGCTCTTAGGTTTGTTGGGTTAGTCTGTACCTAAACCATTTTCTAATCCCCTTATATATACACGGACGTGAGAGGGGGCCACCGAGTTGTGGTCAGTTGAGGGCTCCCGATCAGAGCGGTTAGTGGGAAGAAGACTTGGTATGAGGTGGGCCTCACACCCTGAACGTGGTCAAACTAACATTCTCCCCCTTGACCACAGAACTAAAGACTTATTAACTTATACAGCTTAATCTCGAACTTATGCTTAATTCTGAACTTAGTGTTAACTTCTTCACGTTTGACATATAGGGCACGTCGCATCAAGAATAGCCAATTACGTGCAATCTGACTCGAACGACCACGATACATCTCACATTCAAAAATAACCTTATACCTAGTTTGGCCCCCTAGTATTCAGGATAGATCACAGGTTTCCACTTAAGATTGATGCATGCTTTGTGTTCTCTGAACACTTGGGCGGAAAACCTTTTGTAAACGGTACCGCAAGCTTTCGCTTGATTCTTTTATGCTCGTCACTAATTGTGATCCTAGATATTATCTTTCACAACACAAAACTTAATGTCGATGTGCTTCACAGTTTCACTCGACTCATTGTTGTGAAATTATGATACTACAAACTTGTTATTGTAGTATTACTTAAGTGGTTCGCGCTGTCGACCACTCTTAAAATCGGGCAAAGCTTTGTATCGCCTGCTTGTTGGCCTCATCTTAAACGACAAATTTTGTCACACATTGTGGACGATGTAGTGACTATTTGTTTGTAGTTTTTCCACGAGATAACTCCATCTGCGAAGGTGGATATACAACTAACGTGGAATTCTTAGAATCCACACAATTCGCGAAACTAAGACTAAGAAGCTCACTTCATCAAGTGACTTTTGTCTTATAATATCTTAACATGAGGCCTTATGTACATTGCATCTTCTTAAGCAAATTCTTAAATGCCTTCCTGTCATAAACCACCAACATGGCCTAATGTCTATCAAGTATCCGGGTCATGATCTTAAGTCAAGGTAAACACTTACTCGAGCATACATCAATTAATCTTCCGATGGTAGAAGCTAATGGAACTGAAATCATAAGGTCGACCATCGTTGGTTTCCTAAACTTATCTAATTCTTAAACTTATCATCGTTGACTATCTAAACAGGCAATGTTTTAATCGCATACATGTTGTACTCCTCGAGTATAGTAAATATGCTATCTTAAATGAGACTAACACCCCTTTACTATGATCACGATGAATTTCTAATTCCTAGATTGTAATATTATTCACCTAGATCCTTTTCTTATGGACAAAATCCCTTAATTTTCTTATGAGGAAATTACATTAATACTTACAAATAATGTACAAAGTACATTCAACTTAGTATACATGTGAGTGTCCTTCTCACTTATCTTGTAAACCCAAACTAATAGTCTAATAGATCTTAAGATACATTTCTTAATGCTTAATTGAATCCATGAATGGATTTCTCTGAAGAGTATCTCAAAAGTCTCTTGGTCATTATGACAAACCTTTCGGTGAGATCACACTGACATTCTTATACAAATCTCAAATAGAGAACTTTGTTTTACATTCATCTGATGTAAAATCATCCATAATGCACTACTAATAACTTAATTATCCTTGAGGAATTCTTAATTAATTGAATTGTCATAAGTCTGACCACAAACGGAAATTTCCCTTCAAAATCACTCTTCTCTTGTAGGCTCATTACAGTCTACTGTTTGATTCTTTCAGGAACTATAACTAATACTCAGACACTTGTGGCGTACTTAGATCTCATCTCATCATGCATGGTTTTTACACCATAGATGATTAAGATCGTCTGATAGTATTTTTTATGTGGTATGACCATCTTTGTTATTTGTTTTATTGTGATCGAGCTGCTATCACTCTTCATCATTATTGACCACTAATGATGAAGAGTCAATAACAGATATTGTGACAACAATGTCTTGCATTGTTGATACAACGTAAGTATGACATTATAAAGAGTAATTCTTGAATAAGAATGGCAACATGTACCATTATTTTCAAGATCAATATCTTGATGAAGTCAAAACTCCCCCTAATTTAGTTATCTTTACTTAATTCATTTTCTAAACGATCTTATGACCCGCTATGGATCAAAACTTATGTCAAGTGAGGGTCTATCCAACACTTGATCTTATTCACTTACGTAATTTACATAGCTTGTGCATTATGCTTACATTTGGGGTTATTGTCGCTTCACATCGTTGATGGTAACAAACTTAAACTAAGTTATTCTTATTATTCTCTGTTACCGATGAAAGACTAATAACACGTAGTAAATCATTAACGAAAAATGTTAATAATTCAGCTACAACAGGTAGAGAGAGATTATTCGACCTCTTATCATACCATACTCCCCCTGATCATGTCATACTACTAATGATGACATGTCTTATTTAACTAAACTGATGATAATCAATAACTTATTATACAACCAAACTTAATAATGTTTTGGGTTACTTTTGCCTTAATGGGGCTACCTCATATGAAAATGCTTAAGTGAGGTTTACGTCCTGTCCACAATATACAATGGTGTCTTAGAGGCTCACTTAATATAAAATTCGACTTAACACGTAAATCGATAGACTAATAACTTAACATAATTAATTAACATACACTATTTCACTTAGTTATTTTAGGGGTATTGAATTCTTACTTGAATAAAACTAAGTTAATACTAACACATGTTCAATGCCTTATTTTGAATTTGAAACGTCTTAATGAGGGAGAAAATAATCGATGGAGAAAACTAATTCAATTCTCCCCCTCGAAATATAGCCTTAATGACAATGCCATAATTTCGAAATTGTTTCGAGATCGATTCTGATGCGCTTATTTTAATACTTATTTTGTGAGTGAAAACTTGAATTATATTTAAAATCATCATCTAAGGATAAATATTATAAATGAATGTGCTTAACCATAATACTAAGAACTCAATGAAGTACTTAAATAAAAAATTACAAATATGAATACTTAAACTAAAATTCCATTAATGAGGATATATGATGAATCCTAAGTACAAAACTATAACTTAGAAGAAAAATAAGTCTAAGATTTCAACTTTAGCTTCATGACCATAGCGACTTTAAAGATCATTCCACTCTTCTTATGATCCTCCACTTATCTAATTCATGTCTCAAGAATATGCAGGATTGCATCTTAGTTAATCAATCGAATAGGTTGAAAATAATCTTAAACATTGACTTAACAATTAAAACTCAACTTACCTTTATCATTCTCATGATTGATAGGCTTAATAGCACGATGATACTTAATGCAATCTTCTTCTTGAACGCATAAATCAATGAGTTTCTTAAGATCCCACTGCTCAGACTGAGAGTTGTAACTGATAATAATATGCTCAAAATCATCTGGAAGTAGAGCAAGAAAAAGGTTGAAAAGAAACTCATCTTTCAACCTCAGATCTACTAGCTTAAGTTTAGCAGAAGTGTCCCACATACTAAGAATGTGCTTACGCACACTTCCTCCATTATGCTTCTGAGTGACGAGTTTCTTAATAAGAGCATGCATCGTAACCTTGTTGCAGCCAGTTGTATACTTTTCTATCATAAGGAGGTACCCATAAGCACTGTTGCATTCAGGAATTTCTTTCTGAACACTCTCAGTAATTGAACTCTTAATCACTTGTAAACATTTCTTATTTGAGATTGACCACTTAGCACGATCTAAATCGAATCGAAAATAGTCCTCTTCATAATCCTCCATCCTTTTGGTGAAGGACTCCTTAGTTTCCCCGTCACGAATAACTGGAAGCTTAGGCTCAATAGGACGCGCTCTCATTAGTGCCAAATCTATTTCGGAGATTGCTAAACAAGCCTCCAACTTACATCGCCAAGTAATGTAATTGTCTTTTCTTAGATAGTTCTCTGGCGAGATAAATCTTAATATCAAATCTGGAGTGGAAGATCCTTCATAATGAAAACATAATAGAACATAAGTAAATACATGAGCATGATTGTGAACAGAACATCTTATTTTGTCTTTCACGTTGGTTACTTGACAACTTACAAAACTAAAGACTTAATGATTTCGTCTTTCACGTTGGTTACTGAACAAAAGCTAACTGAACTTAAATAATCATTAACTACGTGTTTCATCTTTCACGTTGGTTACTCAGCGAAAACACAACATATAAAGTAACTTAATAAAAATGAAACTTAACTTCTAGACGTGTTTTGCCTTTCACGTTGGTTACTTAGCAAAACACAACACTAAAGGCATAATGATTTCGTCTTTCACGTTGGTTACTCAACAAAAAACTTAATGAATTCAATAGATCATTAATAGCGTGTTTTGTCTTTCACGTTGGTTACTCAACAAAACACTATGACTTAAGAAGAGTGAAGACTTAAACTCAAAATGTGGTAATTTCAAATTTCACGTTGGTTATCAACAAAATTACTATCACAACCCGAATTTTCTCAAAATATAAAATTTGCTCCGAATTAAAAATTTTAGACAACTTGAACGGACGTTTGGGCGCCAACAAATATTTAGACGTATAAATATATAAACACAAACGCATTCACGTTCTAATACGAAGAAAACTATAAAATAGATCTGAAACTAAAAACTTAAGGTATGGTGATTAAAGTGAAAATATCTAAATGAACAGAGCGACACATATATGCATAGGAACATATGTGTAACACCCAATAAACCAAATGTAACGAATAAAACAAAAGAGAACATATTTAACCAAGGGGTAACAAAGTATCTAGGAACAGATTCACAGAGAGGTGAATCGTCCAATGTAAACCAAAGCCAAATTCAAGCTTCAAATTAAATTGCCAAAGAGGATTTAAAATGGATAATCAATTGATAACAATTGGAATCCAACAAAAAGGCTAGGATCCAAAAATTACCCCAAACTGGCTTTAATTCAAATTAAAATATTTTATCTACCATGGAAGAATTTCTAAATAAAGGTTTCTGCAGAACATTAAGTGGGAGCAAATCAGTGAAACCAATCAAATCAGAATTCAAATTCAAACCTAAATGAATGGGGAAAGGAAATAAAAAGAGAAGCCCACCTTCTGCTCTCCTCCAGCGGCCCAGCCTTCTCCCTTCCCTTTTCTTTGCGTGCAACCCGTTTTCTCTGGATGCAGCCCACTCCCCTTTCCTCCTTCGCGCGGCCCGACCAGCCCAAGAGCGCACCGCCCCCAAAACCGTCATCTCCTACCTCCTGTCGCTTTCCCCTTCTAGCCCGACAGCGTCGCGCGCCATATGTGACACGCGCGATGGGACTTCACCTGTTGCTCCGCGCTGTGCTGCGCCAGGCGCTGAGCCGCCCTGCAACCCATCACCTCCGCCGCGTCACCCGCGTGCGTACCTGCCAAGGAATGCCAGCTGCGCACCACCTGAGCACCAGAATCGCGCCCGTCGCACCGCCTTTGCCCGCGCCCCAGTCACCCCACTATAAAACGCCCCCCCCCCACCTCCATTCTTCCGCTAAACACCTCGCCCCTGTCCACTCTCCCTACTCGTGCGCTCAACATGCCGCGCTGAGCTCCCCTAGCCTCCAATTTAGACAAACATTCGTGAAGCTCCTCTGTTCTTCCCCGACAACGACAGGGCACCCGTTCCCATGTTGGTAAGCCACTGTCATCCAATTCCTTTCATGTAAACCTTGCTTGCTTCGTGAAGTAGCTAGAACGACCAATGGTTAGGAGTTTGGCTCGCCGTAGCATGGATTGGCTGTCAACCCTAGGTGCACCGCGTTCCCTGCCGCTCCTCACCGCCGCCGGCCGCCGTAAGGACCTCCCCGACCTACCCGAGCGTCCCAACAGTTTTCCCCCACGCTGGAACACATCACCGGCAATCCATCCCACTGTATTGTTGCACACACACATAGATCGCCGATGTGCTACCTCGTGTGGCTGCCACGGCCTGCCGCTGGCCATCGTTGGCCCCTCCTCAGTCCGGTCTGGTGCGCCTCCGCACTCCCCTCGTTCCTAGCTCCACGTAGGTGCTACTACGTTCGTGATTCGTTCGCACGCACCAGACTTTGTCGAAGAACCACCACCACTCACCGTCGTTTGTTGTCGCCGGCCGCCAAGGACTCGACCCCGACCCGACCGAGACAACCCAGAGCATTCCCGTACCCTGGAACACACACACAACACACTTTTGCCATGGGAACTAGCACACTCGGGTAGATCACCTGTGCGCCGCCGCGTGTGGCCGCCATGGCGTGCCGCCGGCCACCGTGGGCGCTGCCCTGTCCGACGTGGTGCACCTCCACTCTACCCTCAACCGTAGCTCTGTGTAGATTAGACAATTTCCGCAGATTATCGCGCAAGCCCCCGCCTCCACGACGCATGGCCGCTCTCGCCGCCGTTTATCGCTGCCGGCCACCCTGGGGCGCCATCCCGGCCCGGACAAGCCGCGGAGGGCATCGCCACACCAATGAACACCCACCCAAAACCTCCGTTGGCTGGGCACACTCGTTGCTCCACTACCGGCGAAGTCACCGGCGTCCCTCCGTCGTGCGGCAGCCGTTTCCCCGCTCTTGTCCCCCTGCTCGGCCCGTGGCGCCTACGTGCGCACACGTGGCGCTCGCGTGGCCGCCACATAGGCGCCACCTGGATGCCACCTCAGCCGCTCTAACCGACGTGGCCAGCACTTGGCAGCCACGCGGGCACATGGGCGCCACGCTAGCCTTGTCCCGCACCAAAGTTCTACGTGGGCTCGGTCCACCTAGACCTATGACACATGAGCCATGGACAAGGCCCAAAGTCCAGTGAACTGTCGCCCATCCCCACTGCCACGCGGAGCCCACCAATCAGCCTCTCCTGTACATCCATTTGCTACGGCTACACCACTGGTGCAAACACTCGGGTAAGGCCCACCTTGCAGCCTCTGTTCTCGCGCATAAAGTGTTGGGTACACTAGGCTGATGTACATAGAATCATTTAAACAACATTTCAAAATGTAAAATAATTCCAGAAAATTCCATACAAATGGTAATAAACCCTTATAATATATTAGACGTGATTAGTGGCCTAAATAAATTATGGAATGGCAAAATAATTATAGAAATCTCAAAAATTGTTAAATAGTTACGAGTTTGAGAAAATGACATGTAACCACTAAATAAAATAATAGGTCCACCAAAATTTATCCAAAAAAGTCTAGAAATATTATTTGACATCTAAAATATAGTGATAGTCATTTATGGATAATATAGACTAAGGAAGGATAGAAATTAATTATTGTATTAATAGGAAAATTATTTAAATCACTATGAATTAATAGGAATACACCCCAAACTCGGTATAAAATAAATTGCAATAGCAGTATTTAGTAGAAATCCTAAAATATTTTAACATTGCAGACCATAATGATAATAAGTTGCATCTAGGGGTAATCTTATAAACTAACAAGACATTCAATAGCTGATAATAAAGTGCCCAATTAACTAGAAGATGTTAGAACCTAAGTTAGGCTCTAAAATAACTAGTGTATGCGTTAGGGAGCTACTGGGTAAAACAAACTCATGCACATAGAATAAACTTGTCATTAGTAGTTCACTGGAAGGTCGAGCGCATGTTAGAAAAGCTCAAGAATAGGCCTGGCTTATAGAACACGTTATTAACACAAAAGGTTTAGAGACGTATACAGAACAATAAGTCATTCACTAGCTCATAGTAAAAATGTACGATGTGCTAGGAAATGTTAGAACTCGGGATTAGTCACCAAATTAAGTGAGACTTACATTAGAAGAACTTTAGTAAGTACACTATAAAAAGCCCACATAAGTTGTGGTTAACTCGTAATATAAGTAATTTATAATATAAAATAGTGAGTTTGCATAAACCATGTAAATGATTAGAAGCTTGACGAAAACCTTGTTAAACCCTAAGCTTGGAAGACATGTCAACATAACCATATAAAGCTATCACTAGAAACCTATAGCGTGATAAAACTGAGAATTAAGCAGTTAAACTAAGAAGAGCGATAAAACCATTATAGTCTTTCAACGACCATTTATATGACCAACAAAATGGTAATGTTTTCGAATAAGCCACCAGTAGAATTATGTATTCTCCCATAAACCTTATAAGAATCTTAAAACCGTGTTATTGAATGATTGTTCATATTCATTGGAGTTCTATTTGGATTTCTTGGATCTTTATCGATGAATTGTATTTTCTCCGCGAAGCTACGTACTTAGTGATCGGAGAGTTCGTGGAGGAGATATTCAAGACTCGGATCACGAAGAACAAGAGAAGGACTTTGATAAACCACTGTAAAGGCAAGCTCTAACTCCTTGATCATATTTCACCTATGTTTTGCAATTGCACCTATAACCTGTTTTCATTGCATGACTGTATGTCCATTTTAAAATATTGTTATGCTATGAACCACTTGATGTGGTAGCATGAGCTATGTTGATAACTGAATATCGGTGTTAGCTACTAGCCAACGATAAACAGTAACCCAGTAGTTACTCGCTATCAATAGCTTGAAACAAGACACTGTATCAGTTACGATAATAGAAGTGACTATCACAATCCCCTCCTTGACCTTGACAACACAACCCCTTGAGAACCTAACAGCTTCATCGCTGCGCTATAGCAGCAATGTGAGCACCTCCTTGTTAGTACTATGCTTGGGAACCCCTGTGATGTTCACATCGCGAACCACTACACACTGTATACATGATTGTGAAATATGTTAAAAGGTGTTTGGTGGTGTGAGTTAGGATATGGGTGGGATATTAATGAACTGTGAGTGTGAAGGGGATGGGTGGTCGAGGCGAGTATGGTGATGGGATGCTGCGGGCTCCCTAAGAGGTATACCAGCTGCGGCTGTGTATTCGGTGTAACTACCGATTGGCGCTGAGTGCTTCAGTAGTAGTCCGATGACCATGTTTTCCGGACTAGCCTTATGCTGAGTACTTCAGTTTAGTTCGATGTTGGGTGTTCCGAACTAGTCCTTTTGCCAAGGACGGATGGAGCCGCCTCACCAATATAAGGACCGGTTCATTTGACCTCAACATAGTGATTTCGTACAACCACATAACCTATGTGGGAAGGACTCCCCCTACCTTTCTGGTAACTGCCACAAGAGAAAACCTGGAGAGCCATGGAGGACACGGTGGATCAGGAAATGGCACAGAGACCGAGGGTTGTCTGATGTCTGGTTGGGTTGGTAATACCCAAATAGCCCCTGGGTCGGGCCGAGGTGTGATTGTGGGGTTACACGGGAAAGATGGGATGAGCGTCATGTCATACCCTTGCTAGGTGTGCATGGCCTGTGGGTAAATTGTACAAACTCTGCAGAATCTTAATCTATCCGGAGAGCTGTTGTCACAGTCTTGGCACATTATGCTTTGGGCTCCTATTGATTAGCATTAGTACAACTCCTTGAAGTGTGTATGGGTGGCCGAGACCGCCGTGTTTTGGGAATGAGTTGGCATGCGTGCCGGAGTCGTAAGGACCTTGGGTCCAAAGACCCATTTGAAAATGAGGGAATTGGTGGGATGGTCTGAAACTCCTCCAAGGCCCGCCAACTATAATAATACTGATTCAACTACTTCTCCCTCTTATTGTGAAACTCTTTTCAAAGAGAACCTTGCATAAAACACTTTTCGGCAAAACTAAGCCGTATGGCGTCTCCTTGCTACAAGCCCCAATGCATGATACACCTCCCCTTGAGTAGTGTTAGGGCTTGCGGAGTACCTTATGTACTCACTCTTGCTATGTATGTGGTTTTATCAGAAGACAAAGAAGCTGAAGCGTGTGAGGATGACGACTAGGTCTAGTCCTACTTCCCAAGTCTGCCTGTTGGGCATGGCATCGTTCTGCTCTGCTGTTTTGAAGATTTCTTCTATTTTGGTGGTCATCTCCGATCACATCCATTGTAATTTAGATCATGTTTGTAAGACTTTTATTGAGTATAAATAAATATTCGTTGTATGGATCTCAATCTATTCTGTTGTGCGTACCAACTATTGATCCAGGGATTGGTACGGGATGCACAAGTGGACTCTCGAAAGGCTGGTCCTGACAATTACCATCACTAATAATAACTTAAAACTTCATGACTTAAAACTTATGGCAACTTAGGCATAACAACTTAAGCATGACCACTTAAATTAACTTAATTATGGTAACTCAATATAACTTAATCATGACAATTTTAACTTTCACGTTGGTTACTTAATAAAATTATCATGACAATGGTAAATTCATTTTTCATGTTGGTTACTAAAATGAAGCATCATAACTTAATTAACAGCGGAAGCTTAATACTTAATTTTCTTAATTACCATGCTTAATGACTCATGATTCCACAACAAAAGAGAATGAATTAAATAAGTGGACAAGAAATACTTATTCAGCACTTAACATTAAATAATTGAAAACTGCAAGTAAATAGTAATTAAATAATCATTAAAGTATTATCTAAATTCTCAAGATTTTTTGTCCACTTAATTAATAATTTGGAGCTAAATTGCATTTTATCCCATACTAAAATGCACTAAAAAATATTCCATTTAAAATGGAAAATACTTAAAAATTTAGAAATACTCAGAATTACTAAAACTGAAAATTACTCAAAGATTAAAACTGAAATTAATAAAATAACTCAGGAAATATAAAAAAACTCCTTATTTGATTTCTAAAAAGTCTAATGACCAATTCTCTGAAAAAGGCCCATATGCACTTAATAATGACTTCGGCCAAAATCAAAATGGCCCAATCCTTATACTAATTTCAGCCCAGCCCTTAAATGAAAAGATCTCAGGAGATAGAAAAATGGCTTGTGGCCCAGCTGGCCGAAAAAACCAGCCCATAGCCTTTACAGCCCGCTACTTAAAACTGATATTCCCTAAAAAAATATCCAAAGAGCAGCCCATAAGGCCTGTTGCTGCTCCCGCATGGGCTTAGAGCTCATAACGCGCGCGTGGCCTGGCCCGAGACCCGCGCCGCTCAATGCCAGCCGTTGGATCTGCATCTAAGGGCCATGAAACGATCTAAGTGATTGTCACCGCTTAATCTTAGTCATCCATTCCCATCGAACGGCTGACCATCGATCTCAGGTGGACAAAACACGGCCTATGCAATTCCAAAGTGAACCCTAACCTCATTTTTCCCCGTCTCATTCTCTCTCCTCGCCCTGAGCCGCCGCACGAGTGACGATACCGAGCGGTGAGAGCGCCGGCGCCGCCGCTGCCTCCTCATCGGAGTGTGAGCTTGTCGCAGGGAGCTCATCGCCGATGGTGGCACACAGTTCGACAGCCGAAGAGAGGGGGACTAACCGCTAGGGTTAGGGTATGAGCCATCGAGAATGGAGGATTCTGGCGAGCTCCTCCCCCGGACTTAGCCGACGCCACCACGGTTCTATTCGTCGGTGCGCGCGCCCGTCGTGAAGATGGACGTGCCGGTGCCGAGTTGATCCAAGGTGGCGGCCTTACCTTTGGGCGGCGGATCTGGCGATTCTTAAGGCCGCCCTTCCCGGATGGTGACGACGGCGTGTCCCGAAGGACAGGAGCCGCCGAGCCGCTAAGGTATGGATCTGCCTCCTTAATCCTCTCTCTTTCTTACTCGAATTCGGTTTTCATTTTCTGATTTGATGACTTCTTAATCGAGTCAAAAAAACTGAAGCTTAGTTCATCACCTCTCCTTCTAATTTCTTAGGGTTTAAACTTAATCTGAGACTTAAACCCGGTTAGAGTTGCACTAGACCTGGCTCTGATGCCATTGTTAGGACTTTGGGTCCGACTAATCAACTAGGCACACACTAATCGGGTCCTAATCACAATTGACTTAAGGCTAATCAAGAATTAATCAACACAGTGCATAATCATCTAGTTTTCTTATCGCATGAATATTAACAGAGATGATAGAAGATTAGTAGATGGACATACCTTGGCCAATGCTAGTGCTTGCTGTCATGGTGTGGATGAGGTAGAATTGGTGCCGTCGGCGGCCTTCCCCTCACTTCCCGTGATCCCCGATCCGTAGGGTTAGGATTAGCTCTTAGGTTTGTTGGGTTAGTTTGTATCTAAACCATTTTCTAATCCCTTATATATACACGGACGTGAGAGGGGGCCACCGAGTTGTGGTCGGTTGAGGGCTCCCGATCAGAGCGGTTAGTGGGAAGAAGACTTGGTATGAGGTGGGCCCCACACCCTGAACGTGGTCAAACTAACATCTACATATGCAGAAGTACGTATGGGAGGATGATTTGGGAGGAGGGAAGTCGTGTCCACTGTAGCCTACGGTGGACCCGAAATCCACCACTGGAGTGGCATGGGCAAAAGAACACAGCCGGACAAACCTTGGGTTGGCTCAGAGCTGCCGATGGACTCAACATATGAGGATCTCTTTGCAATAGCCACAAGGGTGACAATTGGAAATGGTCTAACAACACTTTTCTGGCAGGATAGCTGGCTCAACAGAAAGCCATCGAGACATCTATTCCCGGAACTTTATCGGCGCAGCAAGAGAAAGAATCGATCTGTTCGAGATGCCCTGTCTGGAAATGCTTGGATTAGAGATATCTCTCATAATCTCACAGTCAACCTGCTGCAGCAATATGTATCGCTATGGCACTCAATTGATTCTTTGCAGCTCAGCCAAGAGGATGGGCATGGAGATCAGATAACCTGGACAGCATCCCCAAGTGGCATTTTCAGCTCGAAGTCTGCTTACCTGCTGCAGTTTTTGAACTCAGTCCAACTCCCCTATAAAAAGCTGATCTGGAAGCCGTGGGCACCATCGCGATGTAAAGTTTTCATCTGGTTGCTTATCCAAGACCGGCTTTGGACAGCGGCAAGTTTGCAGCAGAGAGGTTGGACAGATCCCTATTTCTGTCAAATCTGCTTCCGCAGTCTGGAAACAACCGAACACCTGTTCATTAGCTGCCCCGTCGCCCGTCACATTTGGAATGCAATTGCAATCTGGCTCTCCTGTCCTTCCCTGATGCCGGCAATGTGGGAACAAGAAGCGGATATCACAAGTTAGTATACGGGATTATCGGGAGGACCAAACCAAAAAAAGAAGGTGCTGGGATCAGTAAGAATCTTAGTCTGTTGGGATCTGGAAGGAGCAAAACGCGAGGGTCTTCGAGGGCCAGAAAAAGGAAGTCCAAGGCTAATAGCGGAGATCAAGGATCAACTCCTCAGTTGGTACAAAGCAGGCGCTATTGCCCTCTTCCATATCCTCCCCACAGTAGCAGTTTAATTTCTCCAGTGCTATAATTTCCCACGCGGTGATGCCCAGTCGCCAGAACTACTTGTATCCATTTCCCCTCTTAATATAATACATAACAGTTTTTTCTAAAAAAAAGTGGCATGAAAGTAGTAGCCTGCAGAGTCCGTCACCAAAAATACTCCCTCCCTCTCCAAAATTTTATCGTTTTATAGTTAAAAAAAGGCGATAAGTTTTTGAGGAGGGGGAGTAGGCTTCTAGTGATGGTAAGGCCACCACTTTCTTTTTAGAAAAGCCCTCCGATCAGCGTCAGACAGGGGTTTCATATAAGGAGAGGAGTTTTGTACATGAGGCCTTACAAGAGTCATCCGGGCTCGGCCATAGCCAGGGCGACGAAAGAAAAGAATGGGTACAACAGTGAGGCAGGTTACTAAGTTCGTCGGGCCTAAAGAAGACGTCCTAGACGGTTGGCGCCTGCGATTCTCCACTGGCGAATATGTTCCTTGATGTCTGCTATGATGCACTCTAGCAACTGGTCATTCCCGCTGAAAACCCCAACGCAGCCCAGACGAGAGAAGGGGTATTCCCAAAGGAGGTGTGTAACACCTCAGGTTTGAACTTCCCTGGGCGCTGCTACTAAAAATCTAAGTCATTTCTACTAAGTATAAAAATTATTAGAAATTTCGACAGAATCTCCCCTGTAAAGTCAACTGATCACGAGCAACACAATGCAAATATAAACACATTAATATCCACAAGCAGTAATAAGTAGCATTTAACCACCATAACTGAAGTAAACATCCAAACAATCAAAGAACCTCACGGTGGTTATTAATAACACAATAACTCAGTTAATAATTATTAAAGTACATAATCTAAGTTTATTAATTGGTTGGTGTGCTTAAGAGTAGGTGCTACTGAAAGCATCTAGGCCCCCGTGAGGTATGGTTTCGGTGATTAATGACAACCGTTCGTAATTACTAATGAGTTTGTGGATGCAAGGTTTCACGTATATCACATCAAGCGTTTACGACTATCTATTCAAATCATCTACTACTCATTGGATATGAATGGAGACCCCTCAACGACCTATTCTAAGGGGGTTATTCAATTCTCATGAAGGCTAAATGAAGAACTCACACAACGACTCTATTCTATCAAAATTGGCAACACAAGAAGATCAATATTCATCATAACATTATTTGTAACAAGTGTCAAAGAGGTCACTCGAGAAGATTCTAAAAGTTCAACTCGAAGCAAACAAATTACACTCACCGGATCGTCCGATGTTCTGGAAAATGCACACATCGGTCGATTGGGGCTCAACAGAAGAAGAAGACCTCAGAATGAAGTGCACACCGGATCATCCGATGCTAGAGACAAGTGGACATCGGTGAAGTTCAACAGAAAGATTAATTTGTCTCAACAATTCTGGAGAAACACTCACCGGATCATCCGATGCAGAAGCAAAGTGAACATCGGTCTAATTCAACAGAAACATTATTTCTGGACCAAGTCTGAAGACAAAGCTCACCGGATCATCCGATGATTAAGAAGGTGCATCATCGGTCGAATAACGGTCACTTCTGACACAATGACGTCAGCTAATCTAATTAGACCGATGATCAGAAAAGGGGGTCATCGGATCATCCGATGTACACAGAAAAAGTAATCAGCCCACTTTTTCAACGGCTAATTCAGTTGGGCTGGCTATTTAACCCCCTTCCACCAGTCATTTCGACAACACTTGACAACCAGAGCATGCCCACACATCCTCAAGTGTCCAAGACCTAGAACAATCATTTACACACCCTTTTCGTCCATCTACACCTCAAGATATAGGCTAGACCTAGCTAGAGAGAAGCTTGTGTGCGTCCTCTCTGGGTGAGTGGAGTCTCTAGACCAGTGAGAGCCGTGAGGGAGTGCATTCTTGGTGATTGCATTCACCTTGTATCAAGAGGAGAGTAGAGAGATTGCTCCGGAGCTTGCCAAGACAATTGTGGAAGCCCGGAGGATCGAAGTTGTACAAGGCTTGAGCTCCACCTTGCCGGAGATGGCGAACGGAGAAAGTTAGTGGATTCCCTCGTCTTGGTGACTTGGGAGTGGCAATACCCTTTGGTGGGTGCCACAACGTGGATGTAGGAAGATCCTAGTGATCTTACCGAACCACGGGAAAAATCGCCGTGTCTCCGTGTCTTCGAGCGTTTGCATTCCTCTCCCTACCCCTTTACGATTACGCTTTACTATTCCGCACTTAACTCTCTTGATTGCGTAGTTGACTTGCATAGGGAATTGGGGCTTAACAATTAAAGTTTTTAAATTGCCTTAAAATTTGTAAAAGCCCAATTCACCCCCCCCCCCTCTTGGGCGTTTCGATCCTTACAATTGGTATCAGAGCAAGGTTGCTCATTGGATCGTTCTAGCCTCACCGCTAGGAGCTAAAATGGCCAAGAATGGGGGTTCGGTTCTCACCTTCGAGGGCAAGAACTTTGCCTATTGGAAAGCACGCATGCGTGCTTATCTAGAGGCTGTTGCTCCCGAAGTTTGGGAAGCGACCCATGCGGGGTTTGGTAACCATGACTATATTGGTGATCAACTAAAATGGGATGCTAAAGCTAGGAATGCTATCTATGAGTGCATTAGTCAAGATGTTTTTGCTAGAATTGCTAGTAAGGAGAAAGCTTGTGAAATTTGGGCTTGTTTGATTGAAATCCATGAGGGTTCCTCTCGTGTCAAAGAGCTCAAATATCACTTGCTTAAATCCAAGTATGATGATTTTAAAATGCTTCCTCATGAGAGTGTTAATCAAATGTTTTCTCGCTTAAATGTGCTCATTGAGGAAATTAATGCACTTGACATTGCTTCTCTTGGCAAGGGACTCATCAACCGCAAGATCTTCATGCTTCTTCCCAAGCCCAAGTACAACATCATCAACTCAATGCTCCAAAAAGAGTCACTTGACAACATTGAAGTTTCGGAGCTCATTGGAGAGATTCATGCTCATGAGATGAGTGTGCTTGGAATGATGGAGGAGTCATCATCAAAGACCATTGCTCTCAAGGCCTCAACCAAGAAAACACATATCAAGAAGAAGAAAGTGGTTGAGCCTAGCTCAAGTGAAGAAGAGCAAACTACAAGTTAAGATGATGATGATGATGAGCTTGCGTTGATGATGAGGAAGTTCTCACGTCTCAACTCAAAGATCGCCAAGAAGGGATATTCGTTTGATCCCAAGATGAAAGCCTTCATGCCAAGAAAAGATGAAAACAAGACGTGCTATAATTGTGGTGATCAAGGTCACATTTCATATGATTGTCCAAGACCGGACAAGAGGAAGGACAACCACAAAGGCAAGCATCGCAAGCTAGAAGAGAGTGATGATGATGAAGATGCCAAGCCCAAGCGCTCATTTGGAAAGAAGAAATTTGACAAAGGCAAGAAGACCAAGCTCTTTCCAAAGAAGAGAAGAGGGCCTCAAAAGGTCTTCATGTGCGAAGCCAATGAGTGGGTCACCGATGAGGAAACAAGTGACGATAAAAGTGAAGATGAGGAAGAAAACTTGGCAAGCCTCGCTATCGTCAACAAGGATGACTCACCTCTTCCCCCACCACCCATGTGCCTCATGGCGAAAGGTAACACCAAGGTATGTGATGACTCTAGTGATGATGATGAACTTTCTCCCGATGAATTAGCATCTATGATTAATGAATATCATGCCATCATAAAAAGGGAAAAGGGCAAGGTTAAGGCAATTGAACAAGCTCGTGCTAAGCTTGAGAGTGCTAACCTCAATTTGCATGACAAGTATGAAAGCATACTTAAGGAGCATGACACGCTCAAATCTCATGTCAAGCAAATTGAGGAAGAGAAGGCTCAAATCAAACTTGATCACCATGAGCTTGACTTAGCTCATCAAGCACTCTTGGGCAAGCACAATGAGTTGGTTCAAGAGCATCAAGTACTTAACCTTGCTTATGAAGCTATTGAACTAAAATTGAAAAACTTGAAGAAAGAAACCCTTGATGGCAAAATACCCGCTAGTTCACATGCCACTAACAATTTGCATGAGTCTTTGCCGTTGAAAGCAAATGCTAGGGAGAAGGAGCTAATGGACGAGATTGAATGTCTCCATGCTAGCGTGGCAAGACTAACCAAGGGAGAGGACAAGCATAAGGAAATCCTCTTCCAACAAGCCAAAGGCTTCAACAAGAGAGGACTTGGATCCTTCCCGGTGCCAAACAAAGGGAAGGTGCCCTCACCGGAGCTTAGGACAAGCTTCATCAAGGAAGTTGGTTCCTATTGCCAACATTGTGAGGTCACCGGACATCACACAAGGGAGTGTCCTCTTCCTAATCGTCCTTCTCCCAAATTGCTTCCTAACTATACATCTACCTTTGATAATCACTATTATCTATTGAGCAAAGTAGGTGGGAAGCTGAAGGCAAAGTTCATCGGCAAAGACATCAAGGGCATGAAGGGGAAGCTCCCCAAGCAACTTTGGGTCCCAAAATCACTTGTATCACACATACAAGGACCTAAGTTGGCTTGGGTTCCTAAACTCAAAAACTAACTTCATGTGTGTAGGTGAACTACAAAGCCGGAGGAAAACATTGGGTACTTGATAGTGGGTGCACTCAACACATGACCGGCAATGATGGTATGTTCACCTCCATAGAGGACCCCGGCAATCACGAACAAGTCACCTTTGGTGATAACTCAAAGGGGAAGGTAATTGGTTTAGGTAAAATTGCTATTTCTAATGATTTGTCTATCTCTAACGTGCTTTATGTTAAGTCTCTTAGTTTCAATTTACTCTCTATTGCTCAATTATGTGATCTTGGACTAACGTGCACATTTGACAAGAATGGTGTTGTGGTGTCTAGTGAGTCTAGCAAAGAACTAATCTTCAAGGGGTTTAGGCATGGACATCTTTACTTGGTGGACTTCTCCAACAAGAACGCTAGCTTGACCACTTGTCTTTTCACCAAGACAAGTTTGGGTTGGCTATGACATCGACGCATTGCTCACATAGGGATGAGCAAGCTCAAGAAGTCATTCAAGCTTGGGATGGTGACCGGCGTGAAGGACGTCACATTTGAGAAGAACAAGCTTTGTAGCGCATGTCAAGCCGGGAAGCAAGTTGCCTCGCACCATCCGATGAAGACAATGGTGTCAACCTCCAAGCCACTTGAACTGCTTCACATGGACCTCTTCGGACCGTCCACATACCAAAGTCTTGGCGGTAACCTCTATTGTCTCGTTATTGTTGATGATTATTCTCGATATGCTTGGACTTTGTTTCTAGGTGACAAGGGTGAAACTCCGGAAGTCTTCAAGACCTTTGCAAAACGAGCTCAAAGGGAATTTCAACTTCCCATTATCAAGGTCCGGAGTGACAACGGCACCAAGTTCAAGAACTACAACATTGGGGAGTGGTGTGACCGTGAAGGCGTGAAGCACGAGTTTTCGGCCACATACACCCCTCAACAAAATGGTGTCATTGAAAGGAAGAACAAGACTCTCATCACCCTTGCAAGAGCAATGCTTGATGACTATGGCACGTCGGAGAAGTTTTGGGCCGAAGCAATCAACACGGCGTGCCATGCCGCTAATAGGATCTATCTTCATCGACTACTTCAAAAGACCCCCTATGAGCTCCTCATTGGGAGAAAGCCCAACATCTCCTACTTCCGAGTCTTCGGATGCAAGTGCTACATCTACCGCAAGAAGAGGCTTGGTAAGTTTGAAAGAAGGTGTGATGTTGGTATTTTTCTTGGTTATGCATCAAACTCAAAAGCATATCGAGTATTCAACCAAACCTCCGGGTTAGTTGAAGAAAGTTGTGATGTTGAGTTTGATGAGACTAATGGCTCCCAAGAGGAGAGTTTTGGTCATGATGATATAGATGATGAGCCTCTACGAGAAGCTATGAAGAACATGACCATTGGAGACATCAAGCCCGAAGTTGAGGAGAGCCATGATCAAGGGGGAGTCTCAAATGCTAACATCGACACCTCCATGGCGCCTCAAGTTGACGAAGAAGAAGAAAAAGATGATCCATTGCCTACGCAAGATTCACAAGTCCTACAACATCAAGACGAAGAAGAAGAAGTCCAAGATCAAGTCCATCCACAAGACGAGCAAAACGCATCACCACCACCAAGTGTTTGACAACCACTCATGAGGCATGGGCGCATCTCCAAGGCGCATCCGATGGATCAAATCATCGGAAGTCCGTCACGGGGAGTAAGTACTCGTTCTCGCCATGTCGCTTCGTTTTGTGAGCACTACTCGTTTGTTTCGTGTGTAGAACCCACTCGCATCGAGGAAGCACTTCAAGATCCAAATTGGGTGATGGCAATGCAAGAAGAACTCAACAACTTCACCCGCAACAAAGTTTGGGTGTTGGAGGAGCGACCCAAGGACAAGAACGTCATCGGAACGAAGTGGGTGTACCGCAACAAGCAAGACGAGAATGGCGTTGTGGTCCGCGACAAGGCAAGACTTGTGGCCAAGGGTTTTGCGCAAGTTGAAGGACTAGACTTTGGAGAGACATTCGCTCTGGTCGCTCGGTTAGAAGCTATTCGTATACTCCTTGCTTTTGCTTCACATCATAACATAATGCTTTATCAAATGGATGTGAAAAGTACCTTTCTTAATGGCTATATTAACGAGCTTGTTTATGTTGAGCAACCTCCCGGGTTTGAAGATCCGAGGAATCCTAATCATGTGTATAGGTTACACAAGGCGCTCTACGGACTCAAGCAAGCACCTAGGGCGTGGTATGAACGACTAAGGGATTTCCTAGTCATGCAAGGATTCAAGATCGGGAGGGTGGATACTACACTCTTCACCAAGGACATCGACGGAGATTTATTTCTTTGTCAAATTTACGTTGATGACATTATTTTTGGCTCAACTAACAAAGCTCTTAGCCATGAGTTTGGCAAAATGATGTCTAGGGAATTCGAGATGTCAATGATTGGAGAGCTCAACTTCTTCCTAGGATTTCAAATCAAGCAACTTCAAGAGGGGACCTTCATCTATCAAGAGAAGTACACAAAGGACCTCTTGAAGAAATTTGAGATGGGAGATTGTAGCTCAAGAAGCACTCCAATGGCGACAAATTGTCATCTCGACGCGGACATGGACGGTAAACCTATTGATCAATCTCATTACCGTTCCATGATTGGCTCATTGTTATATCTTACCGCATCTAGGCCCGATATTATGTTTAGTGTGTGCTTGTGCGCTCGCTTTCAAGCGGCACCTAAAGAATCGCATAAGAAGGCGGTCTTTAGGATACTTCGGTATCTCAAGCATACCCCAAGTGTAGGGTTGTGGTACCCCAAGAACGCTAGTTTTCATCTCTTAGGCTACTCGGATTCAGACTTTGCCGGATGTCGTGTGGACCGCAAGAGTACCTCCGGAGGGTGCCACTTACTTGGGCGTTCCCTGGTATCTTGGTCTAGCAAAAAGCAAAATTCCGTGGCTTTGTCCATCGCGCAGGCGGAGTATATAGCGGCCGGTGCATGTTGTGCCCAAATTCTATATATGAAGCAAACCCTTTTCGACTTTGGAATTAAGTTTGGTTGTGTGCCTCTCCTTTGTGACAATGAAAGTGCGGTTAAGATAGCTAGAAACCCCGTTCAACACTCCCGCACCAAGCACATTGATATTCGCCATCACTTCTTGCGGGACCATGAGGCTAAGGGAGACATCTCATTGCAAGGTGTTAGGTCCGAAGAACAATTGGTGGATATCTTCACCAAACCACTTGATGAGAAAATTTTTTCTAGGCTTAGAAGTGAATTAAATGTGGTAGATGCATCTAACGTCATGTAAGTTGCCATGTTCATGTAAGGTTGCATATCATATAGGTCTTGCCTAACTCCCAAAGGATAGGGGCGAGCTAGAAATAGTTTTCCCTGAGGAAGCCTTTGGCAGGTTTAAACTTGGCAAGATAGATTTATCTTATGCCTTGCATGATTCCTGCCATATAGACTTGCACTCATTTAATATCTTGCATTAACTTGTTTGGCATTGCATACGGTAGATTGTCACAAAGGGGAACCCACATCATGAGAAGAAGACTTGTTTGAAATGCAATATCTTAACTCATATGATGTGGAAAGAGCAAAATTCTAAAGGAACATGCTTTAAAGAGATAGAAGTTTTCATACTCTAGCTCACAAAGCATGGACCTTACATTTTCTTGGATTTTCCCTCCTAATTTTCCTTGTGTGCTCTATTTGCTTTAGGTCTTAGCCAATATGTGGCACTATTTTGAAAAGCCTATTATTAGGGGTTAGGAGGTGCCCAAAAGGTCCTGAGACTCGTTTTCTCTTTGTGTGTTTAAAGTCAACGGACATATATGGGCATTCTTAGGTTTTCTATAGTCATCGGATTATCCGATGCTGGGGTCAGCAGCTACATCGGACCAATTGGTGCTTCAGTTCAACGAACAGATCAGTCAGAACCAAGAAATCGACCGATGAGTTCATTTCAGGAAACATCGGAGCATCCGATGTTCAATCCTCTATTACCCTGCAGAATTCGACCGATGATCGACGTAGCAACGTCGGATTATCCGGTGTGCAAAGAGAGTTTTTGGACCAACTCTCTGTTGAACTCGACCGATGACCCCCCCCCCCCCCGATGCGCATCGGTCGATCCGGTGTTCGCGTAACGGTTAGGTCATCGGGTTCCTATTTAAAGATGTACGGCCGCTTGGTCTTCTTCACTCCGCGCCGCCACCCCTTCATCGCCGCCGCCTCAGCCCTCGCGCCGTCACCTCAGGCCGAGCCGCCGCCGCGCCTCCACCGCCGCCGCGCCTCCCGCACCGCCACCTCTGCCGGCTGCCGCCGCCGCCGCCATCGCCGCCGCTGCCGCCGCCGCAGCCGCCGCCGCCGCCGCGACCGCCGCCGCCGTCTCTTCAGGGCGCCGCCGTCATCGCCTCTCGGCCTCCATCACCACCTCGTCGTCTCTCCACCTCACCGCCGGCAGCCCTCCTTCCGTTCGACGATTTTCGTCGCTAGGGTTCCCACAAACCACGCGACAGCATCCCGATCGCTGCGTCGCCGCTCGTCGTTCGTGTGATCCTTTTCGTCGCTAAGATGGGCCGTGATCGCAAGGGCAAAGGCAAGGCCATCGAGGAGCCCGCAGCGAAGAAACAAAAACTCTCGAAGGAAGCTCACCGGGCAGAGTTGGCCGCTCGCGCCGCCGAGGAGCGTGAGCGCGGCCATCGCGGTTCCTTGCGGCTCCGCGAGTCTCGGCACAGGCAGCAGCGGCCCACAGTGCAGCCCGTGCCGCCCGACGACTCTGAGGATGAGGAGGAGACTGCGGTGACGCCACTGATTCGCCGGCGCACCGTTAGGACTCGAGGGGGAGGTCAGACCCCCACCGCGAGTCAGCGCCCCACTGCTGCCGACCGCGCAGAGGACAGAGAGGCCCAGAGGGCCATCTACGAGATGGATACCGCTGCCAGAGTTGCCGAGGATGTCAGGCTTACAGACTATCGCAAGTTCAAGGCAAAACAACTGAAGAAGCTCAGATGGACAGCATTGCCAGAGGAGTGGTTCCCGCAGCCCAGGGACACTCGGGTTGATCCCCGCTTTTGGACCCTGACACAGGCGTCCCTGTACGAGACGTACAGGCGTCGGGGCCATAAGCTTATCCAGCACACTTACATCGACTGGAATCAGCTTGCAACAGCAGTTGGACACGGGATCAGGCCATACTTTGAGAGGTACAGAGGCCTTGTGGAGCTGCTCTCACGCCAGAGGAGCGCTTACGTGGAGGAGTGGGTTCGAGTCTTCTACGCCACTCTCTATATCTCAGAGGGTCGGCGCTCGATCCACTTCATGTTTCTGGGGCAGCAGCACACCGTGTCTCGAGAGCGACTGGCACAGCTGCTTGGAGTGGACACACACCTCACTTGCCTGCACGAGGTGGTCTACGGAGGAGCCGACCCGCCGAGGAGGCCGCTGACAGGGGGAGTGTCACCGCCGTTTGAGGAGATCAGAGGTCTGTTCACCCCTCCTTTCACGCCAGACCAGCCGAGGGTGCCAGCTCTCCTCACTCCAGCACCACATCCTCAGGCGTACCCTTCTACCAAGGTCCGGCTACCTAGAGGGCTTCACGAGCCTCCAGCAGACCATCCTGTTCTATGTGATGAACGGGATGGAGTTTGATATCGTGGACATCTTGATCTGCGAAATGGAGGACGTGATCACTGACGGAGTTGGGATGTTGAGGCAGTTGGTCTACGGGCATTGGATCTGCCGTCTGCTGTTCCTGCTAGCACCTGAGGACTCGCCAGCCACTGCTCCCCTGACAGAGCTCCATGCCACTCGGTTCGGCCACTACCGAGTGCCTACTCCTGGAGACCGCCGCCTTGGCCGTCCAGTCGAGCGTCAGGTCAGAGCTCGACTCTCCGAGGAGGACTGGACCGAGCTAGCCCAAGAGGACGAGGCGCTCGCCCAGGCAGAGGCACAGGGTGGAGGACTGGAGCACGTCTGGTCGGACAGCGACACCAGCGACAGTGTCGAGGAGTACTTCCCTCCTCCACCTCCTTCTCCGAGGCAGCACGACGCGGAGGCGGGAGGTTCGACTGCTCCACCACCTCCAGTGTTCGAGGCTCAGGTGTCACAGCCGTCAGAGCTCACCTCGCTGCTCCAGCAGATGGTCGAGCAGCAGCGCCAGGATAGGCTTGCAGTTGAGCAGGCCTGAGCGGAGCAGGCTGCACGGCTCGCGGAGCTACAGAGACAGCAGCAGGAGATGCAGTTGGAGATCGCCCGCCAGAGGCGAGAGGACACTGACCGCTTCACGAGCCTAGTGGATCAGATGCACCGGAGGACCCTGGACCAGCAGCAGCAGACTCAACAGGCTATGATGGGCATCCTGGGGTTGATCACCAACCTCTACCAGCAGACCGGGATAGCCCTTCCGCCTCAGCAGCCGGGTCTTGGTCAGGCTCCAGCAGCTTCTCCACTGGCACCTACTGCAGCTCCAGCACCGGCGTCGCCTGTACCGAGCTTCAGCATGTCACCTCTACTAGCCTCGACAGTGTCGTTCCAGTTCTCACCTCCACCGGCAGTACCTTCTCCACCGGCGCCAGCAGCCCCAGCAGATCCCCCAGCAGCGTCAGCAGCTCCAGCTCCTCCCGCTCCAGCGCCAGCACCTGCGACCTCCACCTCGAGCAGCTCCGACGACAGCACCGCCGACGTCGACCGCTTCACCGTCGCCCCGAGTGCTCCGGAGTCCTAGGTACTCATCTTCCCTTTTTGGTGTCTTGATGCCAAAGGGGGAGAAGAGTTAGAGTCAGGGGGAGTTTAGCTCTAGGGGGAGTCAGTCTTGGACTTAGGGGGAGTTTTACCTTTACCTGTTGGACTTTTTGTCATTTGCTACGATTTGAGTTTTGCTTGTTATCTTTTGCTTCTATTGTAATTCAGTGTGCCTTTTCATGACTTATTTGATCACTGTTTGAGCCTTCGAGCTCCTTGTGTTGCATTTTGTTCCAGTTACAATCTTTTATGAGCATTGCGTTATTAAATTCATTACTTCTATGCTCTACTCGTTGTGTTGTCATCAATCACCAAAAAGGGGGAGATTGAAAGCATCTAGGCCCCCGTGAGGTATGGTTTCGGTGATTAATGACAACCGTTCGTAATTACTAATGAGTTTGTGGATGCAAGGTTTCACGTATATCACATCAAGCGTTTACGACTATCTATTCAAATCATCTACTACTCATTGGATACGAATGGAGACCCCTCAACGACCTATTCTAAGGGGGTTATTCAATTCTCATGAAGGCTAAATGAAGAACTCACACAACGACTCTATTCTATCAAAATTGGCAACACAAGAAGATCAATATTCATCAGAACATTATTTGCAACAAGTGTCAAAGAGGTCACTCGAGAAGATTCTAAAAGTTCAACTCGAAGCAAACAAATTACACTCACCGGATCGTCCGATGTTCTGGAAAATGCACACATCAGTCGATTGGGGCTCAACAGAAGAAGAAGACCTCAGAATGAAGTGCACACCGGATCATCCGATGCTAGAGACAAGTGGACATCGGTGAAGTTCAACAGAAAGATTAATTTGTCTCAACAATTCTGGAGAAACACTCACCGGATCATCCGATGCAGAAGCAAAGTGAACATCGGTCTAATTCAACAGAAACATTATTTCTGGACCAAGTCTGAAGACAAAGCTCACCGGATCATCCGATGATTAAGAAGGTGCATCATCGGTCGAATAACGGTCACTTCTGACACAGTGACGTCAGCTAATATAATTAGACCGATGCTCAGAAAAGGGGGTCATCGGATCATCCGATGTACACAAAAAAAGTAATCAGCCCACTTTTTCTACGGCTAATTCAGTTGGGCTGGCTATTTAACCCCCTTCCACCAGTCATTTCGACAACACTTGACAACCAGAGCATGCCCACACATCCTCAAGTGTCCAAGACCTAGAACAATTATTTACACACCCTTTTCGTCCATCTACACCTCAAGATATAGGCTAGACCTAGCTAGAGAGAAGCTTGTGTGCGTCCTCTCTGGGTGAGTGGAGTCTCTAGACCAGTGAGAGCCGTGAGGGAGTGCATTCTTGGTGATTGCATTCACCTTGTATCAAGAGGAGAGTAGAGAGATTGCTCCGGAGCTTACCAAGACAATTGTGGAAGCCCGGAGGATCGAAGTTGTACAAGGCTTGAGCTCCACCTTGCCGGAAATGGCGAACGGAGAAAGTTAGTGGATTCCCTTGTCTTGGTGACTTGGGAGTGGCAATACCCTTTGGTGGGTGCCACAACGTGGATGTAGGAAGATCCTAGTGATCTTACCGAACCATGGGAAAAATCGCCGTGTCTCCGTGTCTTCGAGCGTTTGCATTCCTCTCCCTACCCCTTTACGATTACGCTTTACTATTCCGCACTTAACTCTCTTGATTGCGTAGTTGACTTGCATAGGGAATTGGGGCTTAACAATTAAAGTTTTTAAATTGCCTTAAAATTTGTAAAAGCCCAATTCACCCCCCCCCCCCTTGGGCGTTTCGATCCTTACAGCTACCCTCTTCCCATGCATGCTTCAGTCAGCGAGTACCTAAAAACTAAATAAATACAAGAGTGAGTAAAAATACTCAGCAAGTACACATAGAGCTTGAAGAACAATAGAACTAAACCAAATAAAAAATAGTGATACTTGAATCTGAAATGAAGAATAATGAAATAGTATTTTCTATCTGAAACGGATAACACTTGAATTCTCCTTAGCATTTACCGGTAAAGCCGAGCAAGTGTGATCAACACTTACTCATAGGAACTTGAATATAAGAACAACTCTGAACTTAACCGGTACTTGAATGATAATCAAATGAACAGCTTGAATCTTGAAGTTAGAACAAAAGAATCATAGAGCAATTGAATCCTCAAAACTTAAACAATGAATCAACCACATGACGGAAATTAATAACGAGCAAATCACATATATCTTGAAATAACTCATCATGCACTTGCCTTAACCTCAGCGAGAATCCGAAGATACTCTCTCGACATTGGAAGT
This sequence comes from Tuctoria greenei, assembly GCA_036927565.1. NCBI lineage: Eukaryota > Viridiplantae > Streptophyta > Magnoliopsida > Poales > Poaceae > Tuctoria > Tuctoria greenei. The sequence continues at coordinate 18,295,996 of JAYESD010000011.1, read as the reverse complement.
CTTGAAGCCTGTGAAATTTAACTACACTTAGAATGTATTTATCCCGTCACTAAACCCATTCATTGCATCTTTGTATTATTATTTAAAATAACTAATAACTCTTCTAGACCTAAAATTCTATGATTTGACTAAACTTGAACTGTTCATTGTTCGCCTCATAACTTTAGTTCTCCTTAACTGATTCGAGTAAATAAATACATTAAACACTTTCTTTGCTGTGGAATTCGCCAAATCCACAAGTTTATCCTTTACATTATTTTCCTTCACTTCCTACAATTAAAGTTCATCAAGCAAAAAGATCATGATTGATTAGTGACGAAACTACGGAGACCAATCAAATCAGCGGCAGCAAACAAAGTACATACAGCCAGCTTTTTTTTCTGTAAAATTCAGTGGCAGTAGAAATCAAGCGCAACACTGATCTACTGCTCAAGCTTCAAGCGGGAGCAACAAGGCCAAATCAACGGCAGCAGGAAAAGAAAATTTTAGGGCAGCAAGGCACGAACTCACCTGAAGGCGTCAACAAACCAGCACTGAGGCATCGGCAACCGGCGGACAGCAAGTCAACACAGCAGCCAGCCCGGGAAGCTGATAGCAGAGTACGCACGGCAAGCACAGCACTGCAAGGCTTGACCAGCAGGGGTCAAGGACAGGGAGGTCCAGCGGCATGGGAAAGCTGACAGCAGAGGAGGCTCAACGTGAGATCTGGAGGCGGCGTGAGGGATTCTGGTTAGATTGGTAAGCAAGGTCTGGCGGTGATGGGAGTATAAAGAAAAAGAAGACTACCAATAGTTTTTATTTACAATTGACCTAATACTCCATCCAACGGTCTAAATTAAATCAACTAAAAATCAGCTCATCCGATCTCCGAATCAAGCATATGAGTAGTGAAACGGAATCGTCTCGACAAACTCTACGCATTTCCAGTCTCTGATCATCTATCGGATCAAATATTCAAGGCGTCAAACTTCGGTCAACCCTCTAGTGTTTCTCGTCACAAAGTTAATTTTTCTGAAATCATTTCGACGAATTCAATGCTTCTACGATCTTCGATCGTACATCGGAGGAATGGTTCAATGAGTCAAAGTTTGATCAACCGTTTATTGTTTCACGTGTGATGTTTTTTTCCCTAAATATTCGGGATATTACACTCTGCCCCCCCCCCCCCCCCCCCTTCAGCAGAATTCGCCCTCGAATTCTTTATTATCACTATATTAGAAACATGATACTAAATAACTTAAAGAAAACTATAATGCCCACAGATTCGAATAGTTCAGTGTATTTCTCTCGCATCTCTGACTCAAGCTCCCAAGTTTTTTTAGGCTCAGTTTGCTTCGTCCATAAAATTTTCATAAACTTGAATGTCTTGCATCTAAACACCCTCTCGCATGTCTCTAAATTCCTTGCAGGACGAGACTTAACTGATAGATCTTGTTCAATAGTCACTGGCTTTACAACTATATGATGCTCTGGATCCCTCAGATACTTTCTCTATATTGAGACGTGGAATACATTGCGGACTCATCTCATAGATTCAGGTAACTCTAACCCATATGCCAATTTCCACTCGTTGCTTGATAACAAAGGGTCCAATATATCTTGGGCTAAGCTTTCCTTTAGTACAAAATATCATAACACCCTTGGTAGGCGACACCCTAAGAAGAACCTCATCACATTCTTGAAACCCCAAGTCTCATCTTCTAATGTTAGCATAGCTGTTCTGTCTACTTTGTGCTGCCAACAGATGTTTACGGATTTCAGCAACTCGCTGATTCAACTGTTGAACCTAATCTGGACCTAAAATAGCTTGCTCACCAACCGCGTCCAAATAAAGTAGCAACCTACACATCTTTCCATAAAGAGCCTCATATACTGCACATAGAATGCTAGAGTGATAGTTGTTATTACAAGAGAACTCCACAAGAGGTAATGGTCTTCCCAACCTCCTTTCCAAGATAGTGCACATGATCTGAGCATATCTTCCAAGGTATGAATCGTACGATCATACTGTCCATCTGTATGTTTGTGAAAAATAGTGCTCATCCCTAGTATTGTGCCGAACGCTAACTACAAGCTCTCCCACAACTTGGAGAAACTTAGTATCCCTATCTGAAACAATAGTGCGAGGTACCCCGTGCAATCGCACTAGTTACCTCTTATAAATAGGTACCAAATCAGTCGCCGAATTAGTAGACCAAATAGGAATAAAGTGAGCTAACTTACTAAGACGATCAACTACCACCCAAATTGTATGTCGTCCTCTTGGAGAACGTGGTAAGCCAACAACAAAATCTATAGCTATATCCTCTCACGGCCACACGGGAACCTCAAGAGACTGTAATTTCTCAGCGACACTCTTATGCTCAGCCTTCACTTGTTGGCAAACCCCACATGAAGCCACATACTTCGCTACATCCACTTTCATCATATTCCACCAATAGATTTTCTTCAAACCATGATACATCTTATTCTCTCCGGGATGCACGGTATAACGAGTACGATGAGCTTCCTTAAGAATATCTTTCTTAACTTTAGATGTTTGTGGCATGCATAAGCGACCACGAAATCAAACGGCCCTAACGGCATCTAAGGTGAAATCCCTGATCTTTCCTTCGTGAATTTGTTTCTTAACATCTAGCAACAAGAAATCTCATTGTTGTGCCTCTAAGTCTCGTTCTGGGATATCTGATGATAAGATTAGTTGAGTCTTTACCTTTGCAACTCTAACATAGCAATAAGAAATATCCATCGGTCAAAATCAGCTATTAAGAAATTCATAGTAGGGGGAGTAGCTCTATGGCTTAATGCATCAGTCACCACATTTGCTTTATGAGGTGTGTACCCAAATATTTAGGTCATAATCCTTGATCAACTTCAACCATCTCAGTTGCCTTAAATTTAAGTTATTATGAGTGAATATATACTTCAAGCTCTTATGATTGGTGAAAATATCACATGACTCTCCATATATATACTCCAAATTTTCAACGTGAAAACGACATCAGCAAAATCTAGATCGTGGGTGGGATAATTCTGCTCATGTGTCTTTAACTGTCTTGAGGTATAGGCAATCACTTTTCCTTCTCGTATAAGTACACAACCAAGTCCCACGTGAGAGACAGATGAATATACGGTGAAACATCGAAGGGCAAGGATAGGAGCAGTGACCATATTCTCTCTCAATAATTGGAAGCATCCTCACATTCTTGAGTCCACATGAACTTAACATTCTTCTAGGTAAGTTGTGTCATAGGTTTAGCAATGCTTGAGAAATCTTTTACAGTGCGATGATAATAACCTTCCATGCCAAATAAACTCCTAACCTCCAGGACATTGGTCGACCTTTCTCATTCAACTATTATAGAAACTTTACTTGGATCAACATAGATGCCATGTTGATTAATTACCTGACCTAGAAAGCTAACTTTTGAGAGCCAAAACTCATGCTTGTTCAATTTGGCATAGAACTTATGACTCATCAAAGTCTCAAGAACTCTCCTCAAATGTTTCTCTTGTTCTGATTCAGTCTTTGAAAAGACGAGTATATCATCAATAAAGACCACTACAAACTCCTCAAACCCATGATGCATATTATTAATTGTCTTCATAAAGTATGCAGGTGCATTAGTGAGCCCAAAAGATATAGCTCTGAATTCATAATGACCATACATGGTGAAAAAAATTTCTTCTCAATATCCACCTCTCGAACGGGGGTTTGATTATCTCCAGAAAGAAGGTCAATTTTTGGAAAAGACTCTAGCTCCTATTAATCTATCAAATAACATATTAATGTGAGGTAATGGATACTAGCTCTTAATCGTCACGACATTTAAGCTATGATAATCCACACACATATTCAAACTTCCATATTTCTTCTTAGTGAACAATACTGGAGCTCGTCAAGGTGAAATACTATGACGTATCAACTTCCTAGCCAATATATCATCTAACTCAACTCCTCTTGAAAAGGACGAGATAATCATTTGGGAGAAATGGATACAGGACGAGTACCAGGTACAAGATTAATGTGAAACTCTACTTCTCGCTTAGGTGGCATTCCCGGTAGCTCATCAGGGAAGACATCGAAATAGTCTTGCCTATAGGAATATTCCCAATCACCAATGACTTTGTCTGCTTCTCGACAAGGCTCTGTAGAAAGCCTGTCTTTACTGGACAATGACCAGGAAAAAGATTTGTCATCATCGACAAAGAACGAAGAGTGCATCAGCTTGAAAAAGTGATAATCCTCCTAGATGGTGCCTCCAACGTAAAGGTCTTTCAAAAACAAGATATAATGGCTCGATAGCGGTGTAGCAAATCCATGTCAAGGATAACATCAAAAATCGGTAATGGAATCACCATTAGATTAGCTACAAGTTTATCACCTCCTATAGAAATGATGCAACCAGTACATAACATGAAATTAGAAACCAAACCTCAAAAAAAACTAACACGAACCTACTGAGATATCTATTGACTAGAAATATTTTTTTCTTGCCAAACCAAGTGAAATGAACGAAAATTGCATCCGAATAAAATAAAACATGAGTGTCATGGGAGTCAACAATAAGGATACCTGAAAACACATATGGGTGACTCAAAGATTGCGTAGGAATGGTGTATACTCTAGTAGGAGTAGAAGTAGATTCATCTGCAAGGTGCTAAAGGGGGCTAAGTAGGAGGAGTGGGTGAAGCTGGAAGCTGTAGCGAAACATGTGGAGCAGGAAGCGGAAGCACGGATTAGTAGTGGCCTAGTGGATAAAAGTTTTACTGAGGAAGCTGATATTGTGGAGGTGGAGGATAAGCGACCATCTGAATGGCGCCGCGAGGAGTGTTGACCGTGGAAGTTGAGCCCCTAAAACTGGTCACTGTGGTGGATCCTAAGAAAGAAGAATTTGATGTTTGCCAATTGATAATAAAGTTCGGATTTCTCTTGCAACCCACCAAAATTTATGTCTATATCCCATAGACATGAGAGGTCCTAGAAAACCACACTCTGAAGTACGATGGAGCTTCCCGCACTTGAAGCAAATCTAAACTTGTTCTGTAATTGGAAGCATATATCAGCACTTAAAGTGCTAAGGTCCTGACTACTTAGGTTCGAAAGACTATTTGTAGGATCGAAGAGCACGTGAAAATCTACCGAGGGGGGGGGGGGTGAATGGTAGATTTAAAAAATCTTACGCAGCGGAAACAATTAAACCCCAACCCATTCGTCAGAAAAATGATCTGTTAAAGAAATCATACGTGAGACTAATATAAACGTGTTTCACCGTAACAAAAGTGATAGATATCAGAGAGAATCAAGTCACAAAGACAACACAAAAAGAATCACTCAAATCCGTCAAGAAAAACTCAAGTTATGATCGAAAGATCAAACAAAGGTCAATCTGCCTACCCGAGAAAAACAGTTTCTGGAATGCTGCAAAGAAACTCGTGTAGATCAGAAACCACAAATCCAATGAACGTGAACTTTTGACATATGATATATAATCAAGTTGTGAAGACAAACCAAAAAGAATCACGTCAATTGGATCTGTAAAACTCGAGTTATGATAAAACCACCGATGAAAGGTAGTGCTGTCCAGAAACTCGACGAGTAAAACTTGTCTGGAACAAGTCGGACGAACAAGGCACAAAAGTTCCTTCAAACTACAAATTTTATTTAATAGAACACAAGAGGAAACAGACCCAAAGTCGTGCACCACGAGCTCTGGGCTCCCTTGCTTATATAACCAGATCAAAAGCCAACTCAACTCAAATCAGGAACCTAATCCTACTCTGTTCACGAATCGTAACTTTCCATAACTGCTTAGGATTCTTCTATACGCAGATAGAAGCAATCTTAAGTCTTCCAAACACCTTAGGAACGTATCCCACATTTCTAAAAAACACAAATTCGTGATCCACATGAAATCCTATCATAACCAACTCAAATCTTTCCATATTTGAGTCAAACCCGACTCAGCCGCAACCTGAGTCCATAACCTAGTTGGTTGAATCTTTGCGACCAACTCTTTACGTCCACATCTCTTCATCACGTCTTCAGAACCATGTAGCCACGTCCATGCACTCCTTGTACATGTGCAAACATCTTCCAATGACGTCTATGATACCTTCATATGCATTGTTCTTGATTCAAACATGTTGCGCAACCTCCCAATCAACTCAACCACAATTCCTCCCGAACATGGTTGTTGAACCTCATCTTTTCCCTAAGACTAGTTCAATGGATCCCGTCACCAGCCATGTCTTGAACTCAAGCAACACCTGCACATGAATAAACAACCAATCCATACGAGCCCAAGTCCTCGACTTGACTCAAGTTAGTTTTGAACACAACACCTTACATGAGAACCTCACATAAGCATGTTGCAAAACCACAGTAACACGATATCATCCGTATCAACCAAAACGCACCAAAGACTTAGCAAATGAATACTAAGCAATCTTTCCAACAATATAAAGCAAGTACGAAATATTGCAAATGAAAAGCAGAAGCATTGCGGTCAAGTTCCGGACCTTGCCAGAGCAACCCGGACCTTGAGCTGGAGCTAACAAAGGCTAGTAAAACCTAGCGCTGGGGCTAACCAAAACTAGTATAACCAAGCTCCTGTCGGAGCTTACAAAACTATTCGGACCTTAATAAAAAGGTGTTTTGGTGATATTCAAAACTTTTATTGTCAAAGCAAGTGTATTCACTACAAGCCAATGTATTCAGCACACATAGATCTTACAATCTCCCCCTTGATGAATGCATTGGCAACACCATTTAAAATCCGAACATTGGCTTATTCACATAAAAGTATTGAAGGCAATTTCTCCCCCTTTGTAAATCAAAAGTAAAATAAGAAGAAAATCCAAAAATTATCCCATATTATCTCTCGTTATGCACATATTTTCTTTCTCTTCATGCTTATCTCTCCCCCTCTGACAATGTATTCAGCAAGTCATGAGCATATAAACAAATTATCTCTCCCCCTTAGTTGTTATGAATATATTATAACATATACATATAAACAAAGCTCATCCAAGTCATACTATCAAGTACCTTACATTATCACATCAATGAAATACATAAAGTAGTGTAAGCCATGCTAGAGATCAAATGTAATTTTCAATTTAAGTAAGTCATGATCTCACAAACTTAACTATTTCAAAACCTGAAATCATGACACTAGTTGCTGCATTTTATTATTTTTCAAAGCATAAATTTAGATCATATGATATTTGCAGGAGATTATATGCGCATCTGCCTTATTCTAACCAACCAAGCCAAGCCTATATCATTTAACAATCAGAAGCTTAAGGACATGGTTTTAGTCATACACAACTTCTTCCAAGTTCATATCTAAGTGCAATGATAAGCCATCTCAAAAGAAGAAGTACGATGCATGCATATTCTCTTGATCTTTTCTCAATTTATATTTGTTCATAAAAACTCAACATGTGAGTTGATTACTTGATTAATTCTTAATGATTAAAAGCACTTGTGCACATGTAACAAGTTCAAAACGGCAAGAAAGTTTGACCATGACCAGTTTTAGTGTAAGTAATTATTCCAATTGCTAGACAGGCAAAAACTACAAAATGTATAACACGAGTAATGTAGTAAGAACTTTCAGCATGTAAAAGAAATCACAAAGTCATATATGTATGAAATACTATGCTCATATTATTTTAATTTCAGATTCACACAGAGATTTCCCAAGTTTCAAAACTCCCCTCAATTTTAGCTATGAGGATGCATAACCCCTATTTCACTACGAATGTAACAAAAACGAGTGAAATCCAAATGTTTTGTAAAAATGTCAGCCAATTGTTGTTCGGTATCTACATGGTGAAGCACAATGTTTCCTTTTTCAACATTATCTCGAAAAAAGTGATACCTAATGTCAATGTGTTTAGTTCTAGAATGTTGCACGGGGTTTTTAGCAATGCAAATGGCACAAGTGTTATCACAGAACAATGGAACACTATCTAGATCGACCCCATAGTCCTTAAGTGTTTGAACAATCCAAAGAATTTGTTAGCAAGCACTAGTAGCAGCTACATATTCAGATTCGGCTGTGGATTGTGCAACTGAATTTTGTTTTCTAGAGGACCAAGCAACAAGAGAATTACCAAGAAAATGACAAGCACCGGAAGTACTTTTCCTATCAATCCTACAACCCCCAAAATCAGCATTCGAAAAAGCTTTCAAAGTAATGGTTGAGGAAGAAGGAAGACAAATTCCAAATTCTTGAGTTCCATGTAAGTACCTGAGAATCCTTTTGACGGCTTGACAATGTGAAGCATGTGGGGAGGCTTGAAACCGTGCACAAAGACATACGCTGAATTGTATGCTGGTCTTGATGCCATGAGGTATAAAAGTGATCCGATCATGCTTCTATATTCTTTTTGATCCACGGGTTCACCATCTTCATCAAGTTCAAGTGTTGTTGCTGTTCCCATTGGTGTCCGAAGAGGCTTTCTTTTGTCCATGTTGAAGCGCCTTAGGAGGTCTTTTGTATACTTTGTCTTATGCACAAAGGTACCCTCCTTGGTTTGCTTGATTTGCAGCCCCAAAAAGTAAGTGAGTTCACCCATAATACTCATTTCAAATTCGGAACTCATCATTGCTGAAAACTTGGACACAAGATCATGAGAAGCACAACCAAAGATAATATCATCCACATACACTTGAACGAATAATGACTCATTGCCATGCTTAAGCACAAAAAGAGTTTTATCAACCTTGCCCATGGTAAACCCTTTTTCAAGTAAGAATGTTTTTAACCTATCATACCATGCTCTAGGGGCTTGTTTGAGACCATATAAGGCTTTGGACAATTTATAAACATGATTAGGAAAATCTGGATTTTCAAAACCTGGTGGTTGTTTCACATAAACCTCCTCATCTATGTAGCCATTAAGAAAAGCACTTTTAACATCCATTTGATATAGCTTAAAACCAATAGATGCAGCAAAAGCTAACAAAATTCTTATGGCTTCTAATCTAGCAACAGGAGCAAAAGTTTCATCAAAATCTAGACCTTCAACTTGAGTGAAACCTTGAGCAACCAACCTAGCCTTATTCCTAACCACAACCCCATCCTCACTTTGTTTATTTTTAAATACCCATTTCATTCCAATTAAAGTGTGACCTTGAGGTGGAGATACAAGTTTCCAAACATTATTTCTTTCAAAATTTTCTAACTCTTCTTGCATGGCAATAATCCAAGATTCATTAGTGAGTGCGTGTGATATATCTTTGGGTTCAAAAGAAGCAACAAAAGCAGAATGAGCATAAGAGTTTGGATCGCAAAACCTGGTCCATGTGACTCGTTCGTGCAAGCTTCCAATCATCTGTTATGGGGGATGATCTTTGTAAAACCGTAGGGGAACAGATGTCTCACAAGCTTCTTCTTCTTCATTTTCATCACAAATTGATGAGCTTGTGACTTGAGGATGATTTGAATCAGCATTGATGGTTGTTGGTGCTGGTTGAGAATTAACATCCGGAGCTGAACCAAAGTCTTTAGCTGCTGAATTTTCGGGCAGCAGCTCCAATTCTTCCTCATCTTCAATGAAAATGCTGTCCCCCTGCGGATATGGATCTGGATCTGCAATGTTTGAGCTAGTACCTGGGCTATCTTCATCAAAAGACACTTCACAAGTCTCCACAATTTTGTTAGTGTTAAGTAAAAGCACACGGTAGCCTCTAGTATGAGATGGATAACCAAGAAACATGCCATCAATGGATCTAGGTTCAAATTTATCAAGATTACCATGTTTCTTAACAAAGCATTTGCAATCAAAGACCCGAAAGTGTGTAACACTAGGCCTATGTCCAAACCGGAGCTCATATGGTGTTTTACCTAGCTTAGCATGCAAGAAAACATGATTTGAGACATAACAAGCGGTTGCTAACGCATCAGCCCAAAATTTCCTAGGAGTTTGATATTCATCAAGCATAGTCCTAGCCATCTCAACTAAGGTTCTGTTCTTTCTTTCTACAACACCGTTTTTTTGAGGTACATATGGTGAAGAAAATTGATGATCTATTCTATTTTCAGCACAAAAGTGATCAAAAGATTGATTTTTAAATTCAATTCCATTATCACTTCTAATTGCTTTTAAAGATCCTGGGTAATCAATTGATAATCTAAGAAATAAAGTTCTAAAGTGACTAAAAACTTCATTCTTAGACGCCATAAAGTAAACCCAAGAGTATCTAGAATAATCATCAACAATCACAAGTACATACCATTTACCTCCGAAGGATTGAACACGTGAAGGTCCTACGGTGTCAAGATGCAAAAGTTGACATGGTTCAGTTGTCATGACCATTGTGAGAGGAGTATGTGAACCTGCAACCATCTTAGGATGTCTACAAGAAGAGCACACAATTTTTTGTCCCCTTTAAGCTTAGGCAGCCCACGTATGCGATCAAGAGCACTAACACGCATTAGGTGATCAAGGCTTACGTGACCAAGTCTATGATGCCAAACATATAGGTCATTTGAATCATTAGCAACTAGACACCTATGCTTAGAGGAAGACATATCAAAATCAGCTTTAAAAACTCTTCCAAACCGAGACATGTTAAAAATAAGCTCACTATTTGAACTTACAACTTTGCAGCAGTTTTTATTGAAAATGATTTCCGTATTTTCATCTAGCAATTGTGAAACAGAAAGCAAGTTGTATTTCAATTTTTTGACAAGTGCCACATCCTTCAAAGTGTAGTGATCATTTACTCTAACCGAACCCTTAGCAATTATAGGGGTTGAAGAATTATCGGCAAAAGTAACATTCTCTACACATGACACAAAAGAGAGGGAGGAGAACCAATCTTTGTTACCGGTCATGTTGCGTGAGCAACCTGAATCCACAATCCAAATGTTCTCCTTCCTCAAACGTGTAACCTACATAGAAGCACAATACGTCGATGACTCAATACTAAGGTTAGTCAAAAGGCATTTAGGAATCCAATACTGAGTCACGCGACGTGCAGCAGGAAAAACACGCGAAAGTTGAGACAAAACAGCAGGTTTATAAGTCAAAATTTGAGATTTTTTATTCTTAACTATTGACCTATAAGGTGTTACTTGTGTAGCACAAAAATTAGTAGCTCCGGAGGCAAAAACAGAAGCTCCGGAGGTAAACTTTGAATGTTTTCTACTCAAAACAGCAGGTTGTACATTTGGTTCAATATGTGCAGCAAATTTTGTATGAAAGTTATGAGCTCTAGCAACCATTCTTTCCCTTTTCTGTTGTTTAGCTAGTCTATAACAAAAATCTATGACATGACCATCTCTATCACAGTAGGTATAATGAAATTTAACTTTGTGTTCATGTCTAGATGAGCAAACAACATTTTTATTTGAAGCTGAATGAGAGAATTCTGAAAGTGCATCTAGGACTCCCTTGTGGGTTTTGGATGATTTATGACAAGCAATTGGGATCCTAATCCTTTTGTTGAGATGAATGCAGGCAAATAATGAAAAATGAGCAAAATGCCAAAAAGAAGGGAAATGAGAAGCAAAGTGAATTTGAGCTCAAGGAGAAGAAAATAGTAGATTATTATGTATGGAGTGTGTTAAGGAAACACACCCAAGAGCTCAATCACTTTCAAGCACATACACACAATGCACAAAGTTATACAGGACCGGACTAGTCCGATATCAGCCGGACTAGTCCGATATCACATTCTGCACTAGATCGGACAAGTCCGGTATCTACCGTACTAGTCCGATATTCTTTCTGATCCACTTCGGACAAGTCCGGTGTCTACACGGACTAGTCCGATATACACACTGATCTAAATCGGACAAGTCCTCCAAGTGCGGACTTGTCATCCTAAACACTTAGTGTTTCATATGTCTGGACAAGTCCGATGGCAATCGGACTAGTCCGAAGATTTCCAGTAGTGAAATCGGACAAGTACGTTTTCAACTGGACTAGTCCGATATTCCTGGACACTTAGGGTTTGCTACACACAGCACACCGGACTAGTCCGGTGACCACCACGGACTAGTCCGATCTTTCTGAACCCTAACGGTCACTTTTAGAAACCCCATATAAATAGAGGTGCACGGCCCACTTTTACACACTCTCGAACCCTAGCGCCGTCACACCTCCCAAGAGACTCAAAAACCACCTCTCTCCACGAAATTAAGTGCAAAATCGATCAATCTATTGAAGATCACTTCTAGATCATTGGAGAGACACTTGGCACACATCATGGAGCTCTTGGTTTGATTCTCTGACACACTCTTGCATTTCAATTTGTAATTTTTGAGTGTGTTATTGGTGGCTTTGTAAGTTGTAATCAAGGGAGCTCTCAACGTGTGAGAACGCCCCTTCAACTTGGTTATTTACCCTTTGTGATTAGTGGAAGAGGATTGGCCTTTGTGGCGATCCGACGAGGGAAGGGTTGGAGAAGACCCAGTCCTTTTGTGGGCTCCTCAACGTGGACGTAGGTTGCCTTCGTGGTAGCCGAACCACGGGATAAATCTTGTGTCTTGTCCTTTTGCGTTCTTCATCTTAATTGATCAACTTAATCTAGGGTTTGATTCACTTTGTTCAATTTGAGTTAAATTGTTGAACAAGAGCCTTAATTGTAATAGAATTTGACATACAACTATTAAACTGTCATTCAAGTTTATATTTCCGCTGCAAAAATTAACGAATCAATCAAATTGACTGAACTTGATCAACTTAGCCCGTGAAAACCGGACTAGTCCGATATCTCTGGTATTGACTTTGTTGTTGAGTGTTACAGGAACCGAGAAAATTCAAAAAGGCCTATTCACCCCCCCTCTAGGCCTACATTCAATTGGTATCAAAGCAGGTTCTTCAAGAAAGAGTGCAACCACTCGAAGAGATCATGTCAGACATGAAGGAAGTTCAGAAAATCAACAACCAGGAAGAAGTGAACAACGACAAGAACCAAAAGCTGGAAAAGTATCTCGAAGCAATTCAAGACTTCGATGATGATGACGAGGAGATGCTGGAGCTGAAAGCACTCCTCAGAAAGAAAGCACTTTCCAAAGGGAAAGCTAAAGTTGAAGAAAAGAAGAAGGGGAGTAGTCACACCGACTACTCCCGATATCCTTTTAACTATGATCGTTTAAATTCAAACAACAACCATTACCTATCTATTCCTCTTGGAAAAGCCCCACACTTCGATGGGAGTGATTACTCCATGTGGAGGCAAAATATGAAGATGCACTTGATTTCCCTTAACCCAAGTTTATGGCATATTGTGTGCACAGGAATAGACATCCGAGATGACGACGAAGAGCTCACCCCAAGTCAAGAGCAAGCCATCCACAGAAACGCTCAAGCCGCAGCCGTAATCACCTCCTCTCTAAGTCGAGATGAATTCACAAAGGTGGACGGACTGGAGATTGCCAAGGAAATATGGGAAACACTACAAACAGCCCATGAAGGTGACCGGCATGTGCGGGAGGCGAAAATTGAAATGATCGAAGGCGAACTAGGAAGGTTCGCAATTGAGGAAGACGAGTCTCCCCAGGACATGTACAACCGATTGAAGACACTTGTAAACAAAGTTCGATCATATGGGAGCAAGAAGTGGAATGACCACGAGGTTGTAAAGCTCATCCTTAGATCCTTTATGCCTCGCAATGTCACACTATGCTCTATGATCAGAGAAAGTCCCGGGTACAAGAGGATGACTCCAGATGAATTGCTTGGCAAAATCATCAACTTTGAAATGATGGAGAAACAAGACAAGCACGTCAAAGAAATAGCCGACCTCACATCGGCCAAGAAGAAGGGAGTTGCCTTAAAGTCCACACTCAAGCCTCTATCCAAAGAAGCAAGAGAAGCACAGCTTGAGGAGGACAGCGATGATGAAAGCAGTGAGCTGGACGAAGAGGATATGATTTTGTTCATGAAAAAGTTCAAAAGAATAATGAAGAAAAGACAAGGAACAAAATCAAGTGAAGGCAAGTACAAGGAGAGGACAAAGCTGAAGATGAGGCAGGCGTGCTATAATTGTGGTGAGTATAACCACTTTATAGTCGATTGCCCGTATGAGGACAACAAGAAGAAGAATAAAGAAGCCAAGCCTCAATCGAAGAAATTCTTCAAGAAGAAGAAACAAGCTGAACAAGCACACATTGGAAAGGAGTGGGACTCAAACGATGAGTCCTCATCATCCGATGAAGAAGAGATGGCTAGCATAGCCATTGAAAGCACGTCCAAGAAACTCACACTCTTCCCCACGCTCGGTACAAAGAAGGGAAATGGCACTTGCCTCATGGCAAAGGAAGGTAAACGCAAGGTAAACATCAAAACTCCTTCCATGCATTCCTACTCAAGCAATGATGAACTAGATAGTGATGATGAAGATATGTTAATTGGATTAGATAGAAAAATTGCTGCTAAAATGAAATTTTTACTTGACCAACTTGTTGAGAAGGAACGGCTAATTGATCGTCAAGAGGACATGATTATCTCCCAAAAGGAGAAGTATGTCGAACTTGACAATCTTCTAGTTCTTGAAAAGGAGAAAAACAGCTCACTAGAGCTTGAGCTAGCTTCAAGCAAGAAAACTTGCTTGGAGTTAACCAACTCAAACGTTGCAATCAAGGATCAACTTGATGACCTGATCAAGGTTAACAAGATCCTTGAAGTGCAAGTTGAGTCACTCAAGCTAAGTGAATCTTCCTCCTCTTCAAGTCTACCTTCTCAACCCACTTCAACTAATCTTGTCCATATGTGCAAATGTGGTAAAATCAACACCAGTTTGAAGGAAAAGTCTACCTCCACAAAGGATAAAAATCCTACCCAATGTGGAATATTTGACAAGGAGAGGATCAACTATGCACGTAGTGCATACTTGGTCCAAAGACCTCCAAATGTCAAGTATGGCATTGGTTACTCTTATGATGGAAAGCAAAATGCTGGAAGTCATAAGAATAACAAGGGAAGGATTACCTTTGTGAAGGGAGGACCCTCACAACCTGGTAACTCGAAAATTAAGAACCCGAACTCTCATGAACACCGGACTAGTCCGGTTGTGGTCCGGACAAGTCCGGTCATCCGGACAAGTCCGGTCATCCGGACAAGTCCGGTCCATAAACAACAGCAACTTTTGTTCAAACCTTTGATGCCTCTTATGTATTAATGAGAAACAATCTTGGTAAAGTTTATGTTTATTATGCTGGGCCACACCATGGGAACACAAAATCCCATGTGTGGGTTCCCAAATGTATTGTAACTAACCTCCAAGGACCCAAGCAAGCTTGGGTACATAAAACCAAGGCATAATTTGTTTCTGCAGGCCTATTCCTCCGGTGGATCCAAATGGGTGCTAGACAGTGGATGCACCAACCACATGACCGGAGAAAGGAGGATGTTTGTGGAGTATGAAGAAAACGAGGACCCAAACGAAGGCATCTACTTCGGAGATAATAGTCAAGGAAGGGTGCTCGGTACCGGTAAAATAGCAATATCCTCTGAACACACTCTTTCTCATGTTTTACATGTTGAATCTTTAGATTATAACCTGCTGTCCATATCTCAATTATGTGACAAAGGTTATAATTGCTTGTTCACTAACAAGGGTGTGACCGTCTCAAGGAGGAGTGATGGTTCCATTGCATTCAAGGGTATGTTGAAGGGAAAGCTTTACCTTGTTGACTTCAACAAGGATAAAGCCGAACTCGACACATGCTTGATTGCAAAAACCAACATGGGTTGGCTGTGGCATAGACGGCTAGCACATGTTGGTATGAGGAACCTTCAAAAACTCCTCAAGGGCGATCACATCCGAGGTTTGAAAGATGTTGTTTTTGAGAAAGACAGGCCTTGTAGAGCGTGCCAAGCCGGGAAGCAAGTTGGAGCACATCATTCCGCAAAGAACATCATGACTACGACAAGACTGCTCGAACTACTTCATATGGACTTGTTTGGTCCAATTGCTTACATAAGCATCGGCGGTAATAAATACGGTTTAGTCATTATTGATGATTTTTCCCGCTTCACTTGGGTGTTCTTTTTGCATGACAAGTCAGAAACACAAGGGACACTCAAGAAATTCTTCAAGCGAGCGCAAAACGAGTTCTCACTATCGATCAAGAGTATTCGGAGCGACAACGGCACGGAGTTCAAGAACATACAAGTGGAGGAGTACCTTGATGAGGAGGTAATCAAGCACGAATTTTCAGCACCATACTCTCCACAACAAAATGGAGTTGCCGAAAGGAAGAACCGAACACTCATAGAGATGGCAAGAACAATGCTCGATGAATACAAGACTTCGGATCGATTTTGGGCGGAAGCAATTAACACCGCTTGCCACGCCGCAAATCGACTCTACCTTCATCGACTACTCAAGAAGACTCCTTATGAGCTACTCACCGGTAACAAACCAAACATTTCATATTTTCGAGTTTTCGGCTCTCCATGTTATGTCTTTGTCGACTGTTGGAGTCGGCAGATCTCCTGACACTGCTAAAGTGTTGGAGGAGTTTGTAGTTCGGTATGGGCGCGCGGAGACTCCAGAAGGTGAATTGCGGTTTAACGCAGGAGACACAAGGATTTACGTGGTTCGGGCCGCCTGAGCGTAATACCCTACTCCACGGGTGTGTTGGTGTTGTATTAGTTTGTCACGTATGATCTCCACGTCTGTGTGCGTGTCTTGTGTGTATCGTCAGCCTATCCTTTTATAGTACAAGGATAGGCCGTTACAAGCTGGCCGAGCCCGACATGTGGCCCCGACAATTACTAGTATTAATACACGATTAATTGTTGTTAATGATCTTGTAACGGACTCCGACAGTGCCGTTACAGGTGTTAAGATCGTCCGTTTAAGTGTCATTAATATGGCATTAATGAAATTTAATCGGGTCTTGAAGTCCTTGGCTCTCCTTTGAAGATCCGGAGCCGTTATAAGGTCTTCCGGAGGTTAGAGGCTACCAGCTCCGACGTTTGGACACGTGGCAGCTCCGGAGCTTGCTGTGGGAAGCAGGTAGCTCCGGAGCTACCTGACACGTGTCAGGTCCAGAGCTTCTCTCGGTCAGGGGTTAAGTCCGGAGGTGCCATTTCGGTACTTGGTCCGGAGCTTCCCCCTTGCGGGCGGTAGCTCCGGTTTGGCAGTACACGTGGCGACCTAGGGATTAACCATGTTGGAGAAGAAGGTCCGGTCATGTCTGACAAGTGGGCCTCCGAGGGTCTTCAATCCGTGTAGACGACCTTCCCTCGAAATCTTTGTAACCTCAGGGGGTGTACGGTTTTTAGGGTACCGACAGTGGCCCCCTGGACCTACCTCCGAGGACGGTCACTAGGGTGAAGTCGTTCCATCGGAGGTGGGTCCATCCTTGCGACTCTTGAACTGGGTCTTCAAGGGTCTTCGGAGGTTCCGTTCGCAGGGTTTTACAGTTAGATCCCGACGCGTGGCGCACCTCAAGCGGCAGATAAGATCTTTGATGTGCGGATCTCACGCAATTGAAGGTCGCCGGTTCCCGATACGAAAACCGTATCGATTCCGCGCGCCCTGTCAGGCCGCCGCCTTTGGGTTTCCCGCCTCGTGATGACAACCGTTCGCCTGGGTAAGAGCCTCGACTTGATCGTCGGGGTGGTCCCGGGCCCTCTTATCATCGGCTGGGTGGAATTCTTGAGTAGTATCTTCGACTCCCCTGCAGTTTCCATCCAAGCGTTGCGAGGGCTTACTTAAGAAGGAAAGCGCGCACCGTCGGGAGTTCTTTACGCCTCCCATCTGATCTTGCGCTCAAACTCGCGACTCGTACTTTGCTCCTCTTCTCTTGCCTAGCTGTGCCGCGATGGAGTTGGGTCTGCGCGAGAGTCCCCTGAAGACCGACAACGATTTGAAGAAGCTCCGGGCCCTCATGGGGTGGTCCTCGGACTTCTTCAGCCGCTTGGTCCGTACCGGCGGAGAGCTCCCTTTTGAGAAGGAGTGCGCTGGCGAGATGGTGTACTTTTCTTCGTACGCCATGGTGGGGCTGATCCCACCATTTTCTTCTTTCTTCTTGATGCTGCTAGACTTCTATGGTCTGCAGCTATACCACCTTGGCCCTCACTCCATCCTCCTTGTGTCCATCTTTGTCCACTTCTGTGAGATGTGGGTGGGCATCCCCCCTGCGTCGAGCTCTTCCAAACCTTCTTCACCGTTCACACCACCGGCCGGAGCAATGAGTACCTTGGCTTCTACTACTTTGTGAAGCGCAAGAAGTGCCCATTCAAGTACCTCCGGTCGTTCCCTTCTGGGAAGTGGGATGACTGGAAGAAAGATTGGATAGTCGTCAGGGTGGAGGAGCATGAGCGGTTGGAACTGCCAGACGGTCTGCCCGGCATCGACACGTCGATATGGAGTGAAGTTCCGGTGCTGGCCGAAGTTTTCGACCCTGTGCTGACCAGGATCCGCCGATGTGTGGAGGGAGGATTGACTCCCCAAGCGGTATTCTGCAACTTCCTGACCAACAGGTGGGCGCCGCTGAAGAGGAGGGAGAAGCTCGCCTGGGCCCTCAACAGCGTGATGGACGAGGACCGGGTTGAGACCGGGTTGAAATCCAATATGGTGGGGAAGACCTTGGAGTTCCACCTCAAGAAATTCCAGCACGGCATCGACGTCGACGGGGATTACTTGACTCCGCCGTCGGCCTTTCTCCCTCTGAATGTGGAAGTGGGGTTCAGCAGAGAGCTCCGGCGGACAATGCCTGCGCTTGACGACCTTGGTGTCGTCGAGAGAAGACCAACCACCCGGGTGGCAATCCCTGGGGTGCCCGAAGATGGCTCGGTCCCTGCTCCACAGCCGAGGGTTGAAGTCATCGGCAAGGGCAAGGAGCTGGCGAAGGAGCCGGAGAGTCGGAAGAGGAAGCTACGACATGCCGACGGAAGGTCTGTCAGGCCCGCTGCTTCCACCTTGGTTCCTTCTCCCCAGGGGGGAAGATCTTCTGCTGCCGTGGCGACTGTCCCCATGGTGGGGTCCTCCCGGAACGAGACTGTTCCTGCAGTGGGATCCTCCCGGAGCGCGTCTGTCTCCGTGGTGGAGCCCTCCGGTGGTGCTAGCTCCGGGTGTACGACTCCGGCACCTGGGGCGGTTGGAGCCTCCAGGTCCAGGGGTTCCTCCCGATCGAGGAGAGCCTCGTCCCGGGAAACGCCCGTGGCTACGACAAGTTCTGGGGGGCCTCCTGGAGCTCCTACGCCGACCATGGCCAGCCCGGAACGTCCGGGAAAAAGGTTCCGCGCAAGCTGGTGCGGGAGCCTTCCAAGGTAATTTCTGATTTTTACCTTGGTTAACTTTTTAGTTGTAGCGATTGTTTGTTAATTTTCTTTATCCATCCTCTGCAGCATCCCCAAGAAGGGGAGTGAAGCTCCACCCTCGGCCACGATTTTTAAGGCCGTGGGAGCTTCTGCTCCTGTCCCAGTTCCGCCCCAGGTGGTGGCTGAGGCTGCGACAGCTCCGGCGCCGGCTGTCGTGGTCATGAACCTCGACTCGTCCCCAGAACTTCCCGTGGTAGTGTCGGACCACGGGAGTGAAGACACGCCAGCGGCACTTGTCTCGGAGGTTGAAGCTCCAGGTCCTGGTGCTGCAGTAGTGGAAGCTCCGGCTGTAGAGCCGGAAGAAGTAGTAGTTCCGGCCTCGGAGCCGGAACTTGTCGAAGCCCCGGCGATTGAACCGGAGGTGACTGAAGCTCCGGCATGCGAGCCGGAAGTTGAGGTAGTTCCGGCAGTTGAGCCGGTTACCTCCGAAGTACCGATCACTGAGCCGGTTGTTGTTGGAGCGCCGGTCACAGAGCCGGCGGTTGAAGAGGCGAGGGAACTCGAGCCTCCCTCGGAAGAGGTGTCCCGGTCGGAGCCAGTAGTAGCTCCTGCTCCGGAAGCGACGACATCGATGGTACCTGTGGCCGAGCCAAAGTGCCTAAGCGAAGTCGGCCCCCTGCCTGAGGGGGCGAATGAAGACTTGGCGGCGGGGCCTTCTTTGATGGCGACTGAGGCCATCCCGGAGGACGGCCCTAGCGCCTTGGAAGCTCAGGGTTCCGCTCTCGTAGAGTGGGACCCAATTTTTGTATGTGAAGACCCGCTGGAACCAGCGGAGGAGACCCCAGCAGGTCCGAAGCCCATCCCGCTGTCGATGTCTATCGACAACGCCTGCTCCAGTCTACGTCAGGTCCAACTGGCCTTCTTCCATGACAGCAAGGATCTTGAAGAGGAGCGTCAAACCCTTAGGCGGTGGTGTAATCGGCTCCACTTCGAGACTAAGCTGGCGCAGTCGAGGCTAGCGGATGACAAGGAGTGGATCAAACGGGAGAAGATCCGCCTGGAGTACTGGGAGAAGCTGCTGGATGAGAGGGAGAGCATGACCCATGCTCTCGACGCTCAATCTCGGGAGATCCACGATCAGGCCAAGGCTGCCAACGACGCGGCCAATGCTCGATTCGAGCAACTTGAAGCCATCAACGCCGCACTCATCAAGCGCCGAGAGGCACTTGAAGGGAGGGAGAGACGGCTCGAGGACGAAGAGCAAAAACTCCTGGAGCTGCGGGATGACGTCCTGAGAAGGGAAGAGGAGCTCGCCGAGAAAGTAGCTCTGGATGACAAGGGCCTCGAGGAGTGCACTAAGAAGTTGGAAGAGCGCTGCCTCGAGGAAGAGGAGAAGACCTGGGTGCGAGGGCAGGAACTTTACGAATACGAGTGTGCCCTTGTTGCCCGGGAGAAGAAAGTGGAGGCTAGGCAGAAGGACCTGGTCTATCGTCGGAACAAGATCCACCTCCGAGAGGAGGAGCTCGGAAGACTTGAGAGGCGGGTTGCTGCAAAGATTCAGCAAAACGCCAAAGAAGTTGAGCGCCTCGCCCGTGAGAATTCCGAACTGACGGCGGCCAAGAGATCCTTGGAAGAGGTGAAGAGCCTGAGGACGGCGGACTCCCTGCAGATTTGGGAGTTCCTGGGCAAGGCTAATGATGCGCTTACGCCGATGGGTTTCAGCCCCGTGCGCCCGGATGATCCGGAGCCGGAGCTGGACCTTGCGCTGCAAGCGTTGAGCGCAGCAGGCAGCAAGCTCTCCAAGGTGGGCGACGTCATCGTGGACCAACTGGAGGTTGAGGGGCAATCCCTGGCGAAGAACGTCACAGAATATGTGTTTACGTGCTACACCAGCCGGAACCCTCAATTTCCTTTGGACCCGGTGCTTGAAGGCCCCGTCGAAGGAGAAGGCAAAGCTACCCGAGCCAGCGTATCGGAGGTCGCCCAGAAGGTCACCGAGTTCTTCCATAGGGTCTAGGGCCATCTCTTTAGCTCTCCCATGTATTTTCTCTTCTTCTTCCTCAATTTTGTAATCCTTTGTCTCCAGATGTAATCTCCTGTCTCCAGATGAATGAAATCCCCAATTTTTTGCGAATTTCATTTTTTGTCTTCAACATCTTTATCTTCACTTGGCCCCCTGGTAGATGTACACAATTTGATTGTGAACATGTACCAAAAGGATATTGAGTTTTGTTGAAGACGAATTTGCTTCGAACTTGTAGAATTTAGGCCCGAAGTTTTTGATAGTGATGGTTCCCTGAAGTTGTCGGAGCTTAGAAGCTCTGGCATTGTCCATCGCTGGAGCTTAGTAGCTCCGGCAATAGCCTCTATCAACACATAGAGCGTCGATAGTTAGTCCTCCAAGGTGTCAGAGCTTAGTAGCTCCGGCAGTGACCTTTGCCAACACTTGGTTTGTTGGCAACAGACTCCATTTACAGGGTCTTCTCACCATCTTTTACTCAGCGCCGACGGTTGACCCCCTTGGGGGTGTCGGAGCTTGGTTAGCTCCGACTTTTCTCCATCAACGTAGAGTTTATTTTTCCTGCACACTTAAGCCAAGAAAAATAGTAAAATTCGTTCCTTGTCTATAATTTCGTCGCGACTTACGATTCTCAAGAAAATTTTAAGTTGAACGCAATTTTAAATACAACTGGATGCGTTGCCTTTTCTCTTAGATCCAATTGTCCATGGACCCGCCTTACTTTGGCCTGCCGAGGTGTAGGTAGAGTGGCGTACTTAGGGTGCTTGACCAGGCTAAGTCGATAGCGCACTCCGGCCCTAGATTGGCTTGGCGGCTTTCAGGCGAGTTGGCCATAAACGATATTTAAATCTAAAAGATCTGACAATACAACCAGAATCGTATATAAACCGGTCGAACTAAAAATTTCTTAAGAATTGCACGTCTCTGTTATAGACAAGAAAGAGAAAAATAAAAATGTCGAGCCTGCACAAAATGAATGCACGTGGAGTCTATTTCACATGAAGATGCCTTTCATTATAGGTCCGGGGTACAGGGGAAACAAGTACACTCTTAGGGTACGGAACCAGGCTAAGTGTGTTTGGTTTCTCGTTTGACCCAGGGTAGTTAGCCACACTTTTAGTCCGGAGACTGTGACAAGTGCTGCATGAGCTTTGCAGACCTTTCAGGAAAGGTCCGGCTGTTCTCCTGGAGGAACTACCCGATTCTGTACAATGACTCTATAACATACATTTCAAGTTACTTAAGACTCACCTCCATGGAATTAAGTGTAGAACTTACGAAGGTGCTCGATGTTCCAAGGATTTGGGAGAGGTGTCCCATCCTCAGTAGCCAAGCGAACGCTTCCGGGACGGGATACTTTGATCACTCGAAAGGGCCCCTCCCAACCGGGGGAGAGTTTGTTTAACCCTTTCCTAGATAGTATTCTCCGTAGCACCAGATCACCTTCCTCGAGCTGTCGGTTGTGTACATGCCGCTGGTGATAACGCCGTAGAGCTTGGCGATATCGGGCATTCCGGACAGCTGCTTGGCACCTTCCCTCCTCGAGGAGGTCTAGGTCTTCACGCCGGAGCTGGTCCTGCGCGGCTTCGTCGAAGGTCCGGACCCGGAGCGAACCCAAGGTGATTTCCGGAGGAAGGATTGCTTCAGCCCCGTACACCAGAAAGAAGGGTGTTTCTCCGGTTGACCGGTTTGGAGAAGTCCTGTTGGCCCATAGAGTGGGCGGAAGCTCTTCAATCCAATTGGCTCTGTGCTTTTTCAAGCGCTCATAGGTGCGCGTTTTGAGTCCTTTAAGGATTTCTGCATTTGCTCTCTCGGCTTGGCCATTGCTGGCGGGATGAGCTACGGAAGTGTAGCAAACCTGTATGCCGAGGTCT
This sequence comes from Tuctoria greenei, assembly GCA_036927565.1. Classification (NCBI taxonomy): domain Eukaryota; kingdom Viridiplantae; phylum Streptophyta; class Magnoliopsida; order Poales; family Poaceae; genus Tuctoria; species Tuctoria greenei. The sequence continues at coordinate 18,272,860 of JAYESD010000011.1, read as the reverse complement.
TCGCAATACCCTTGGAATGCGGAGCTTGTGAATTGAGTCCCATTATCAGTGATGATCTTGTTTTGGACTCCGAATCTGCTTACAATGGACTGCAGAAAGTTGATAGCAGATTGCTTGTTGATCGTCACAACTGGAGTTGCTTCCGGCCACTTGGTGAATTTGTCAATGGCGACGTACAGGAACTTGTAACCTCCGACGGCTCTTGGGAAGGGTCCCAAGATGTCCATCCCCCACACAGCGAAGGGCCATGTAGGAGGTATCATTTGTAAGGGCTGAGCAGGTGTATGAATTTGCTTTGCATGAAATTGGCATGCTTCGCATTTCTTCACCAGCTCAGTGGCATCCTGGAGCGCTGTAGGCCAGTAGAAGCCATGCCGAAAGGCTTTTCCGACCAGCGTGCGGGAAGATGCGTGGTTCCCACACTCGCCTCCATGGATTTCTGCGAGGAGCTTGCAGCCTTCTTCCCTTGTGATGCACCGCATTAGGATGCCGTTGGCACCGCGCCGGTAGAGATCCCCTTCTACCAGCGTGTATCTTTTAGCCAATCTGACTACCCGGTCAGCGGATACATCATCGTGAGGAAGAATGTTGTCTTTCAAGTAGTTCCGGATCTCCGAGATCCATGCATCGGAACCGACTTGAGCATTTGAGTCTTGCATGCTGGGTTGCTCGGAGCTTCCAGCAGCACCTACGACCCTTGATGGCTGCCATGGTAACAGGGCCATCGGGACTGTCAGCTTCGGGATGCTGATCTCGCCCCCTTCGTTCAATTCGGCAGGCTGAATTGTGGGTTTTGACAACCTCCGGACAAAGATTCCGTCAGGAGCCGGAGCTCCGGTTGACGCTTTGGTCGAGAGTTCGTCAGCTTCAGCGTTGTGGGCACACTGAACATGGTGGAGGTCTAGAACTTCAAAGTCCTTCTGAAGCCTCTGGACTTCAAGGAGGTAAGCAGCTAGCTGGAGATTATTGCAGGAGCATTCACCCTTCACCTGTTTGATGATGAGCTGTGAATCTCCTTTGACCAACAGTTGCTTGACACCGTATGACAGTGCCACTTTTAGTCCGTAGATGAGTGCTTCATACTCCGCCATGTTGTTGGTTGCCTTGAAGTCAAGGTGTACCATGTATTTTACCTTCTCCCCAGTCGATGCAAGGAGAAGGATTCCAGCTCCGGCCCCCCGCTTCTGCATGGAGCCATCGAAGTAAAGGGTCCAGTGAGGCTCGGTGAAGGTTGGAACTTGATGTTCCGTCTTCTGCTCGCTGGGGCCCCCAGGGTTTGATGGAGAGGGAGTCCATTCCGCCACGAAATCTGCCAACGCTTGACTCTTGATTGCTTGTCTCGAAACAAATTCGAGATCGAACTCAGCCAATTCCACTGCCCACTTTGCAATATTCCCAGTTGAATTGGAATTATGCAAGACTGCTCGAAGTGGATAGGAGGTCACCACCGAGACTTTATGAGCTTGGAAGTAGTGTCGGAGCTTCCTGGAGGCAATAAGAACTGCATAAATCAGCTTATGCACCTCTAGGTATCGAGTCTTGGAATCATGTAATACTTCACTGATGAAGTATACCGGGCGTTGAATGGTCCAGACCCTCCCGGTGGAGTCCGGAGCTTCCTCTCTATTGATCCGGACCCTATCGGAGGAGTCCAGATTCTCTTCGGGGACCTCCGGATTCTGGCTGGAGGAACCCGGAGCTTCTTCAGAAATGACCTGGACCCTCTCCAAGGGGTCTGGGTCTTCTGAAGTGACTTCTTGTGGATTTGAGTCTGGGAGCTGGGACCCAGACTCACTTTCAGGGACCTCCGGACCCTCCTGAAGGGGTCTGGATTCCTGAGTATGGGGTAATTCTGGTCTCTCCGCAACCAGAACCATACTGACAACTTCGTCAGTAGCAGAAATGTAAAGCAACAAAGGCTCACCAGGATTTGGAGCTACCAGAATTGGTAGGGTGGTGAGGAACTGTTTCAGCTCCTGGAATGCCTTCTCTGCTTCTTCGGACCATTGGAATGGTCCGAACTTCCTCAACAACTTGAAGAAGGGAAGTGCCCATTCTGCCAGTCTTGATATGAACCGGCTGAGGGCTGCTAGACACCCAGTTAACTTTTGGACGTCTTTGATGCGGGTTGGTGGCCGCATGTCTTCAATGGCTTTTATCTTCGCCGGATTAGCCTCTATGCCCCGGTGACATACCAGGAAACCCAGAAGTTTTCCGGAGCTAACCCTGAAGACACACTTGTCTGGGTTTAGCTTCGTGCGGGTGGCCCGCAGCTTGTCGAAGATAGCTTGCAAGGTGTCCAAGAGGGACTCCTTGTTCTTGACCTTGACCACGATGTCATCGACGTACACTTCCACTATGTCTCTGATGAGTTCTTCAAAAGTTTTGTACATAGCTCGTACAAAAGTTGAAGCTGCATTCTTAAGACCAAATGGCATGGCTGTGTAATAATACAATCCATCTACTGTGATGAATGAAGTATGCTCTTCATCCTCCCTAGACATCCTGATTTGATGATACCCAGAATATGCGTCTAGGAAACACAGTAACTCGCACCCGGAGGTGGAATCCACTATCTGATCTATTCTAGGTAGTGGGAATGGATCTTTTGGACATGCCTTATTCAGTGTGGTGTAGTCGATGCACATCCAAAGCTTCCCGTCAGCCTTGGGCACAACGACTGGGTTCGCCAGCCATTTTGGATGGAAGACTTCTCGGATGAATCCGGCTTCGAGCAACTTCTTCACTTCTTGTCGGATGAAGTTCTGCCGCTCTACAGATTGCTTCCGAGGCTTCTGATGCACAGGCCGAGCATCGGGGTAAATCTTCAGATTGTGCTCAATCACTTCCCTGGGGATCCCAGGCATTTGTGACGGTTGCCAGGCAAATACGTCAACATTAGCCCGGAGGAAAGTGATGAGCGCGAGTTCCTATTTGTCGTTCAATCCTCCCGATATACGGGTGGTTTGAGCGGCATCGGAACCAATTTGGACGACTTTGACGGGAATGTCGGTGTCGCCGCTTGGCTGCACACGGGGTGCAGAGGTTGAGCCTCGTTGACGAATGCTCGGGGGTTTCGGAGCTTGCTCCTGTCTGGAGTCCTCTTGCGCCGTGGTGAGTGCATGGAGCTTCTCCAGAGCAGTTACTCCGGCGGTGCGATCTCCGCGGATCCGGAGAACGCCTACTGGTGTTGGCATCTTCAATATCAGGTATCCATAATGAGCAGCTGTCATAAATTTGTATAGAGCAGGTCTACCCAGGATGGCGTTGAATGGTAAGTTGATCTGAGCAACGTCGAAGACCAACTTCTCGGTGCGATACTTCTCCCGTGTCCCGAAGGTAACGGGGAGATTTATAGCTCCGAGTGGGGTAATGGCCCCCGGACCTACTCCGGAGAAAGGTTGAGAGGGCTGGAGATCCGAAGGTCGGAGCTGAAGCTTGGTAAAAGCTTCAAAGCTTATGAGGTTCAGCCCCAAACCTCCGTCCACCATAACATGATGGAGCTGGATGTTATTGATGGTAGGAGATACCATCAAAGGTAACTGTCCAGCTCCGACCATGCTTCGAGGACAGTCCGAAGCATCAAAAGTGATGGATGTGTCCATCCACTTTCGATGTGGCTCCAGTCTAGCTGTAGGAGCTACAGCGGCCATATCCCGCCGCATAGTCTTGATGACGCGACGGGAGGTGATGTCCCATGATCCACCAAAAATGGTGTTCATGGTTTTCCGACGCTCGTTGTTAGAGACGTCAGAGTCATCGTCGACGGAGGTGTAGACGGCCTTCAAGACCTTTTTGGGGTCCTGAAACCCTAACTCCTCTTCAGCCGGAGCTTCGTCGACCTTCTGTTTCCCTTCCCTCTGTCGGAAAGGAGACCCTTCCCGGCGCTTGCTGTAGCGCTCGACAAGGTTTTGGACCTCCCGACAGTCTTCCAATCCGTGGCTGCCCGTTTTGTGAATGGGACACCACACTTTGGGTTTGCCACCGTCTTCGGAAGACAGTCGAGGTCGCTTCTCGGGGCGTGGCCCCCGGCCACCAGGAGTTGCAGCAGCTGCAACGTTGGATGTGCCGGCCGACGGCTTCTTCTTGCCGTGGGTCTTCTTTTTCTTCTTGCCACCCCCGGAGGTAGCGGCTTCTTCTTTGGAGGATTTCTTGTGATCCTCCGAGGCTGGTTTGGAGTGCATTTCACGGCCCTCCGCAGCTCTGGCACATTTGTCTGCCAGGCTGAAGAGTTCCGTGACGCTGGTGATCTCTTTGATCGCCAGCTTCTCCAACATCTTCTTGTCCCGTACGCCCTGTCTGAATGCCACAATGACAGAAGCTCTTGCGATAGAAGGGATTGTGTTGCGTACCTGGGAGAACCTCTGGATGAAGGACCGCAAAGATTCTCCCCCTTTTTGCACGACCGCAAAAAGGTCTAGTTCAGTGCCTGTTCAGGTGTACGAACTCCCGAAGTTGGCAGTGAACTTTCGGCACAGCTCGTCCCAACTGTTGATAGAGTTGAGTGGAAGGCTCATAAACCAGGACCTGGCGGTCCCGGTCAAGGCCACTGGAAAGTAATTGGCCATTACAGCCTCGTTTCCTCCAGCTGCCAAGATTGCAGTGGAGTATATCTGAAGGAATTCAGCGGGCTTGACAGTCCCGTCGAATTTCTCCGGCAGGTGTGGCCGGAACTTCTGTGGCCATTTAACCATGCGCAGGTGCATGGCTAGGGCTGAACAGCCTCCTCCTACTCCTTCCAGAGTAGAAAGGTCCTGAGCTTCCTGTCTTTCACGAGCACGCTCGATATGGACACGGCCATCCTGTTGGCGGTATCGGCAATCAAGCTCCGCTCGGAGGTCATGAGTCGAAAGCCTGGATACCGTATGGGTGCGTCGTGCCCCAGGGGGCAACGACGTCACCTGCTGTGACGCAGATCGTCTCCTGTTGTTGGAGACGTGCGGACCAAGTCTTCCAGACAAAGTCCGTCGCTGCGACGGGGCTCGTCCCGAAGGAGGAGGACCCTGGTTGTTGAGATGTTCGGCCGCTGCTGCGACCAAATGCTCCACATCGGCCCTCCACTACTCCATTGCATCTCGAGATGCGTCCGGAGGTGGTGGTCGTTGGAGAAGAGCACGCGCTGCATGGAGCGCGTGTTCCGGGTTGTCATGACTTGCCGATGCAGTAAGTGACGCCGGCGCACCATCACGTTGCCCAGCACGATTTGCTGGAGAAAATGGTGGTGGTGGGAGTGTGGCTCCTGCTGGTGCCGAGGCTCCTGCTGGTGGCTGCCTGTTGGAGGGATTGCCCCCAACAGCCTGAGCAACAGGTTGACCGTTGGATGATCCAGCCACGGAGTTCACCATTCTCGAAAATCTCAGGCGCCCCCCTACCTGGCGCGCCAACTGTCGACTGTTGGAGTCGGCAGATCTCCTGACACTGCTAAAGTGTTGGAGGAGTTTGTAGTTCGGTATGGGCGCGCGGAGACTCCAAAAGGTGAATTGCGGTTTAACGCAGGAGACACTAGGATTTACGTGGTTCGGGCCGCCTGAGCGTAATACCCTACTCCACGGGTGTGTTGGTGTTGTATTAGTTTGTCACGTATGATCTCCACGTCTGTGTGCGTGTCCTGTGTGTATCGTCGGCCTGTCCTTTTTTAGTATAAGGATAGGCCGTTACAAGCTGGCCGAGCCCGACATGTGGCCCCGGCAATTACTAGTATTAATACACGATTAATTGTTGTTAATGATCTTGTAACGGACTCCGACAGTGCCGTTACAGGTGTTAAGATCGTCCGTTTAAGTGTCATTAATATGGCATTAATGACATTTAATCGGGTCTTGAAGTCCTTGGCTCTCCTTTGAAGATCCGGAGCCGTTACAAGGTCTTCCGGAGGTTAGAGGCTGCCAGCTCCGACGTTTGGACATGTGGCAGCTCCGGAGCTTGCTGTGGGAAGCAGGTAGCTCCGGAGCTACCTGACACGTGTCAGGTCCAGAGCTTCTCTCGGTTAGGGGTTAAGTCCGGAGGTGCCATTTCGGTACTTGGTCCGGAGCTTCCCCCTTGCGGGCGGTAGCTCCGGTTTGGCAGTACACGTGGCGACCTAGGGATTAACCATGTTGGAGAAGCAGGTCCGGTCATGTCTAACAAGTGGGCCTCCGAGGGTCTTCAATCCGTGTAGACGGCCTTCCCTCGAAATCTTTGTAACCTCAGGGGGTGTAAGGTTTTTAGGGTACCGACAATCTTGAACAAGAAGCCCAGGACTTCAAAGTTCGCTTCAAAGTCCGATGAAGGTTTCTTGCTTGGTTATGATTCGAACACTTACGCCTATCGTGTTTTCAACAAGGCCTCCGGACTTGTTGAAGTGGCACGTGACGTAGTGTTCGATGAAACTAATGGCTCCCAAAAGGAGCAAGTTGATCAATGTGAATTAGGTAAAGAAGAAGCTCCTTATCAAGCATTGAAGAGAATGGCTTTAGGCGAAGTTCGACCACAAGAATCATCGTCACAAATACAAGAGGAAAGTGAACCACAAGAGGAGATCAACAATCAAGGGGGAGCTTCGATACAAGATCAATCACAAGAATATGAAGATGATCAACAAATCAACGAGGGCAACCACTCAGGGGGAGAAGAAAATGATCACCAACACACAACTCTCCAAGTGCCACACCCAAGAGTACACCAATGCATTCAAAGGGATCACCCAATCGACAACATCATCGGTGACATCCAAAAGGGAGTAACCACTAGATCTCGTATAGCTAATTTTTGTGAGCATTACTCGTTTGTCTCCTTTTGGAACCACGCAGGACTGAGGATGCATCGAAGGATCCAGACTGGGTGGTGGCGATGCAAGAAGAGTTGAACAACTTCAAGAGAAACGAGGTTTGGGAACTTGTGGCAAGACCCAATGCAAATATAGTGGGCACCAAGTGGGTCTTCCGCAACAAGCAAGACGAACACAGAGTGGTGACAAGAAACAAGGCACGACTTGTGGCCAAAGGTTACTCACAAGTCAAAGGTTTGGACTTCGATGAGACTTTTGCTCCAGTAGCTAGGCTTGAATCAATTAGAATATTACTTGCATATGCTACTCACCATGATTTCAAGCTGTATCAAATGGACGTGAAAAGCGCCTTCCTCAACGGACCGATCAAGGAAGAGGTGTACGTGGAGCAACCACCAGGGTTTGAAGACGAAGAGTTCCCCGACCACGTATATAAACTGCGTAAGGCTCTCTATGGCCTCAAACAAGCTCCTAGAGCTTGGTATGAATGTCTTAGAGATTTCTTAATTGATGATGGTTTTCAAATTGGCAAAGTAGATTATACATTATTCACAAAGAACCTAGATAATGATCTTTTTATTTGCCAAATCTATGTTGATGATATAATTTTTGGGTCAACTAACCAATCTTTCTGTGAAGAATTTAGTAGAATTATGACAGACAGGTTTGAAATGTCAATGATGGGAGAATTGAAGTACTTCTTGGGATTCCAAGTGCGGCAACAAAGGGAAGGAACATTCATAAGCCAAACCAAGTACACGCAGGACATACTCAAGAAGTTTGGCATGGACAAGGCAAAGCCCATAAAGACTCCCATGGCTACGAATGGCCACTTGGGTCTCAATGAAGATGGACCGAGCGTTGACCAAAAGGTATATCGCTCCATGATTGGATCTTTACTCTACTTATGTGCATCTAGGCCAGATATTATGTTGAGTGTATGTTTGTGTGCAAGATTTCAAGCCAACCCTAAGGAATGTCACTTGACAGCCGTAAAAAGAATCTTGAGATATTTAGTTCATACACCCAACCTTGGTCTTTGGTACCCAAAAGGCTCCAAATTCAATCTCATTGGTTACTCCGATGCAGATTATGCCGGGTGCAAAGTTGATAGAAAAAGCACCTCTGGCACATGCCAATTCCTAGGAAGATCTTTGGTTTCTTGGTCATCTAAGAAACAAAATTCCATTGCATTATCCACAACCGAAGCGGAGTATGTTGCAGCTGGGAGTTGTTGTGCACAACTCCTTTGGATGCGACAAACTCTAAGGGATTAGGGTTACAATATGAACCGTATTCCTCTCCTTTGTGATAATGAGAGTGCCATTAAAATAGCCCACAATCCAGTTGAACACTCTAGGACTAAACACATAGACATAAGACATCATTTCTTGAGAGACCATTCCATGAAAGGAGACATAACCATCTCACATGTCAACACCCAAAAACAATTGGCCTACATATTCACCAAGCCACTTGATGAAAAGCGTTTTTGCGAACTCCGAAATGAGCTAATATTCTTGATTCTTGGAGTGTGGCTTGAAAAGTTGCATACCTGTATGATTGCTTCAAAAATGTTGATTGAATTGTGAAAACCATCCCTCTCCATTTTTTCTCTCGAAAAACTATGTCAATTATTAGATCTTGATGAATTTTGATCATTGTATGATTGTTGTATGCTTACTGGTCAAATCCATCAAGATTACTTGAATTGTTTTGCCTCTCTATTCTCTATTATTGAACCTTCAAATATATATGAATGGGCTATGCAATTCTTTCCTGGTGACCACGGACTAGTCCGTGGTTACCCAGACTAGTCCGCCCATGAAGACTAGTCCGCAGAGTGCCGGTTAGGCCAGACTAGTCCGATAGACCACGGACTAGTCCGATATAGGTCTCTGGATGACTTCGGACTAGTCCGGTCATGTCCGGACTTGTCCGATTTTTCGTGTCCATAACCCTAGCCGCCACCAAACCCTAATCTCCTCACCCCCACATTCGCTCTAGGCTTCCTCTCTCTTGCGCTCGAGCTCCCAAGGCGATCTTTTGCATCCTCCGTCGAAAAGCCACTCATTTGGGCGGAGATCAAGCTTGAAGACTTGGGGATTGAAGCTAGCGGACTACTTCGGCCTCCAACCCCCAAACCTTCGAGCCTCCATCGATTTCTTCGGTAAAAATCTTCAAAATCCTAGAAATCGTGTTTTTCTCAATTGTTAATCATTTGGCCTAGCACCCTTCACTAGTTACATGTTTAGTTGATGTACTACGTGTATGCTAGACTAGATTTGCATTAGGGATTGTATCATGTCCAATCTGTTAGGTTTTTGAGGATGAACACCGGACTAGTCCCGTCCATGCACGGACAAGTCCGGTACCCCGGACTAGTCCGTGCCTGAGCACCGGACAAGTCTGATGTTTCTGAACCTGAAACCTAATTCCTTAATTCCTTAATGCCATCCATTGCTATCTTGTCTTACCTATGCCTTGTATAACTTATCATTATTCCTGCTCACTCATTCTCAGATCATGTCGAGCTCCGACAACGAGATCTCCGACTTTGAGGCCGAGTTGGACCACGAGGTGGCACCTCGGTCCTCGGCGGGTCTTAGCAAGAAACGCCAAGAAAGACCTTCCGAGCCTGCTACCTCCCCTCCCCAGGTTCAGAGGAAGGTCTGTGTCAAGAAGACCGCCTCGAAGGCTGCTAAGTCTTCAAGCGGCCTTCGTCAAGCAAAGGGAAAGGGCAAGGGAGTCGCAACGGGGCCAGTTGGGCCCCTGAAGCTTCATGCTCCCAGAGAAGGGGTCCGGGACCCCAATGAAGAGAAATTCAATGGGAAAGGCAGCGATGTGGCAGCCAAGCTAAGAAGCATTGATAGCTATGGAAGGCCAAAGCAGGCAGCTGATGGAAGGTTTTGGTCAAACTTCCATGCAGATTTCTACAGGCTGGTTTACCTGCCGATGAAGACTCCGGTGGTGCGCAGTCAGTGGATTGACTGGGCCCACCTAGAGAAGAAGAAGTGCTCAGCTTTTGATGAGGTCATTGCTGCAGCAGAAAGGCATGGTCTGAAGGATCTGTTTGCCTTCAGATACAATTGGAATGATGAAGTGATTGCACAATTCTATGCAACGTGCCACTTCTCGAGTGAAGATGAAGAGAGTGTGACTTGGATGACCCATGGATCCAAGTACTCCATCACTCAGGAGGATTTTGCAAACTTGCTCCATTTAGACTCTGCTGGACATGACCACCTGATCATCCACAACATAGGGGTCATTGAGAGGGACGGAATGAAGTTCATGTATGAGCCCAACTCTAAATATGTTTCTCCCTCCACAAAGAACATGAAGCCCTTCTTTGTGGTTCTGAACAGAGTTCTCCGGAAGACCATTGCCCCCAAGGATGGGGATGCAGGGAGTGTACAGGGCTACCTCCGGACTCTAATGAGGGTCATAAGCAAGAAGAGACAGTTTGATGTTGCAGATTACATATGGAACGACATGATCAACATCTCAAGCACCCCCAACCAGTCCTGTGGCTATGCTCCCTACTTGATGTTCATGATTGAGAAGGTCACAGGAATAGAATTCGTGAAGGATGTAGAGCACACTCACCTGAGGCCTCAGAAGCCTCAGCCTGTGAGTGTCCAGGCTGCTCCCTCGCCGGCCTCAAGTCCTGAGGCACCGGCAAGAGAAAGAGATGCTGCTAGGGCTCCTCCCCCCTCCAGGGAAGCCCCTCAGAGAGGATCCGCCAGTGGGATCCTCAAATACTTGTCCGCGATATTCTCCTCCTGCAAGAAGATTGAAGTAAAGCTTCATAAACTCAATCAGAAGAGGAAGGAGGATATGAGATATATCAAAGCCAATGTGAAGCAACTGAGTGAAAAGCTGGAGATCAACCCCATTGGATCTCCAGTAATTTCTGAAGATTCTGATCTTGACATCTCCGAGCTCGGGCCCTTGTCCCCCTCCGAGCTTGCCTATTTTGGCATTGGGGGCTCGAGCAGCTCCGCTCCTCCTCCTCCCTCTCCTCCTCGTCAAGCGAAGAGCGAAGAAGACGAAGAAGATGACGAGAGGACAGACAGCGAAGAGTGAAGAACCTAGGACCTTCCTCTCTCTCTTTTTGGTGTCTTGATGCCAAAGGGGGAGAGATTGACGGGGAGTCAAGTCTTAGCTTTAGCTGTAATAGGATGCGAGGAGAGAGCCTTCTCTGTACTTTTATTTGTGATTGTAATAGTTTAACACTATTTTCATATTAAGTTTGGTCTTGTGATGAATTGCTCAATTTATTTTCGAGTATGTGATGAAAACTGCATTTTTGCTCCTGGAATGTCATATGCACTTGGTATCGGTTGATTAATGTAAATTCTGTCATTCTCAATGTATTCATGCACTTAGTATGCATCCCACCATAAAGAATGCACATATGGATAATTCTCTTGTTGCTTGATGTATTTTTGATTCATATGTGCATACTTTATGAAAATCTCATTTTTTGCCTTATTTTGTGAAATCTCAATTGGTTGTCATCAATCACCAAAAAGGGGGAGATTGAAAGTGCATCTAGGACTCCCTTGTGGGTTTTGGATGATTTATGACAAGCAATTGGGATCCTAATCCTTTTGTTGAGATGAATGCAGGCAAATAATGAAAAAAAGAGCAAAATGCCAAAAAGAAGGGAAATGAGAAGCAAAGTGAATTTGAGCTCAAGGAGAAGAAAATAGTAGATTATTATGTATGGAGTGTGTTAAGGAAACACACCCAAGAGCTCAATCACTTTCAAGCACACACACACAATGCACAAAGTTATACAGGACCGGACTAGTCCGATATCAGCCGGACTAGTCCGATATCACATTCTGCACTAGATCGGACAAGTCCGGTATCCACCGGACTAGTCCGATATTCTTTCTGATCCACTTCGGACAAGTCCGGTGTCTACACGGACTAGTCCGATATACACACTGATCTAATTCGGACAAGTCCTCCAAGTGCGGACTTGTCATCCTAAACACTTAGGGTTTCATATGTCCGGACAAGTCTGATGGCAATCGGACTAGTCCGAAGATTTCCAGTAGTGAAATCGGACAAGTCCGTTTTCAACCGGACTAGTCCGATATTCCTGGACACTTAGGGTTTGCTACACACAGCACACCGGACTAGTCCGGTGACCACCACGGACTAGTCCGATCTTTCTGAACCCTAACGGTCACTTTTAGAAACCCCATATAAATAGAGGTGCACGGCCCACTTTTACACTCTCTCGAACCCTAGCGCTGTCACACCTCCCAAGAGACTCAAAAACCACCTCTCTCCACGAAATTAAGTGCAAAATCAATCAATCTATTGAAGATCACTTCTAGATCATTGGAGAGACACTTGGCACACATCATTGAGCTCTTGGTTTGATTCTCTAACACACTCTTGCGTTTCAATTTGTAATTTTCGAGTGTGTTATTAGTGGCTTTGTAAGTTGTAATCAAGGAGCTCTCAACGTGTGAGAACGCCCCTTCAACTTGGTTATTTACCCTTTGTGATTAGTGGAAGAGGATTGGCCTTCGTGGCGATCCGACGAGGGAAGGGTTGGAGGAGACCCGGTCCTTTTGTGGGCTCCTCAATGTGGACGTAGGTTGCCTTCGTGGTAGCCGAACCACGGGATAAATCTTGTGTCTTGTCCTTTTGTGTTCTTCATCTTAATTGATCAACTTAATCTAGGGTTTGATTCACTTTGTTAAATTTGAGTTAAATTGTTGAACAAGAGCCTTAATTGTAATAGAATTTGACATACAACTATTAAACTGTCATTCAAGTTTATATTTCCGCTGCAAACATTAACGAATCAATCAAATTGACTAAACTTGATCAACTTAGCCCGTGAAAACCGGACTAGTCTGATATCTCTGGTATTGACTTTGTTGTTGAGTGTTACAGGAACCGAGAAAATTCAAAAAGGCCTATTCACCCCCCCTCTAGGCCTACATTCAAATACTCCTGCAGATTTGAAAACCACTTCTTTTTGTTTAGGAACTGTTTGAATCAAACCACTTCCTAATGACTTTACAATTTTAGGTGGATGTGCCTTAGCATGAGCATGAGAATCAAAACCTAAACCAGTTTTATCATTGCAAGACTTGGATGAATTCAGCAGCAAGTTTAGGTTCTTATTCCCATTACAAAACGGATCAAATGTCTTATGCATGTTATCAAGTTTATTGGACAGATCAAGACAATTTTCACATGAAGTTTTTCCTTTTAATTTGCAATTGAAACAATATTTAACTTCATGACAACGTAAAGCATTGTTAAATATAGAGATTTCATTCATAGCATCTTGCAGTTTCTTATCAAGATCATTGCAACTAGAACAATGCAAATCAATTGTAGAACAAGAAGCATCTTTTAAGTTTCCAATATTAAGTGCAACAAGCTTTTTGTTCTTTTCAATTTCAAGTTCAAATTTATCAAGTGTGGAGGTTTGTGCACTTCTTAGGGAGGACAATTGTTCATATATTAAGTCACATGAGGAACAAGAATCATCACTAGGAATCAAGGATTTCAAACGATTAATGTCAAATTCTAGTGACTCAATTTTAACAGCATTGTCCCTAAGCTTTTTGTCCTTTTTCTTAACAATAACAGTGGCACGAGAAATAGCATCACACATTTCTTTGCAAGTAGGACATACCTCTTCATTGTCGCTGTTGTGTTCTGCCTCCTCCATACTTGATCTTGACTTGCCCACCATGAAGCAAAAGTTTGCCAAATCATCTTCATCTTCATCACTTCCAATGTCCACGTCGCTTGAGCCAAGTTCCTGGAGTGCTGAGATAAAACTGCTCACCAATTGACGTCCTGTAAAACCCTTCTTTTTCTTCGTATCTTTTGCAGATGAGTGCTTCGTTCTTGTTTTCCTTTCATCCCGAGAAGTAGGACCTGAAAGGTTAGGGCAATCTAAACGAAAATGTCCTGTCTTACCACATTCAAAGCATCGTTGAGGTCCGGAGCTTCCTCTTCTTCTAGTTCTCACATTTTCCAATGCTTTTGAGAACTGGGTAGAGATGAGCGCTAGCTCCTCCTCTGAAAACTCCTCAATCTGTTCAAGGGTTAGAGAGGACAGCAAAGCAAGTGTACCACAAGATGATGTTTGACCGGAACTAGGCATGTCACGTTGAGAAACAAAAGCAATAGACTTGTTGGGGTTCTTACGTGAGATTATGTTAATTTCATGAGTTTTTAACTTGGAATATAGCACATCTAAAGTAAGTGAACTCATGACAGTAGATTCATGAATATATGTGACTTTCATCTCCCAAATTGACATATCTAATGCACTTAGCAATTGCCTAGCATTTTCAGCATCTGAAAAATTAACATTGACACTACGCAAGTTGCTGAGAATCTTATTAAAGCGGGCAAAAAGGTCATCAACAGACTCACCGGATTGCATCTCGAAGCGCATGTATTCTTTCTTGAACATGTCTTGCCTTACCTCTTTGATCGTGTTGGATCCTTCGTGGTAGTCACAAAGTGCTTTCCACACATCGTATGAAGATCGGAGGTGTGCAACACGGTCGAAGTCGCTTTGTGTTAATCCTTGTATGATCAAGTTCCGAGCCTTGTTGTTGTTGTCGACATCTCTCAGATTTGTAGTTGTAACTTGATCGTTTGATGGCACTTCACAAGGCTTGTATACCTTCTCCCATATTGCAAAGCCTTGTGCTTGGATGAGAGCCTCCATGCGTGCCTTCCAAACGTAAAAATCAATACCAGCGAACACCCAAGGTTTGGCAGAGTACTTCTACATGATGATTAGTCAAAAACACGCGCAAATCACCAAGATTAGAGCACAGTGGCTCTGATACCAATTGTAGGATCGAATACCACGTGAAAATCTACCAGAGGGGGGGTGAATGGTAGATTTAAAAAATCCTACGTAGCATAAACAATTAAACCCCAACCCCTTCGGCAGAAAAAATGATCTGTTAAAGAAATCGTGTGTGAGACTAATATAAACGTGTTTCACCGTGAAAAAAGTGATATATATCAGAGAGAATCAAGTCATGAAGACAACACAAAAATAATCACTCAAATCCGTCGAGAAAAACTCAAGTTATGATCGAAAGATCAAACAAAGGTCAATCTGCCCTACCCGAGAAAAACAGTTTCAGAATGCTGCAAAGAAACCCGTGTAGATCAGAAACCACAAATCTAATTACCGTGAAATTTTTACATATGATATATAATCAAGTTGTTAAGACAAACCAAAAAGAATCACGTCAATTGGATCTATAAAACTCGAGTTATTATAAAACCACCAACAAAAGGTAGTGTTGTCCAGAAACTCGACGAGTAAAACTTGTCTGGAACAAGTCGGACGAACAAGGCACAAAAGTTCCTTCAAACTACGAATTTTATTCAATAGAACACAAGAGGAAACAGCTGCAAAGTCGTGCACCACGAGCTCTGGGCTCCCTTGCTTATATAACCAGCTCGAAAGCCAACTCAACTCAAATCAGGAACCTAATCCTACTCTGTTCACGAATCGTAACTTTCCATAACTGCTTAGGATTCTTCTATACGCAGATAGAAGCAATCTTAAGACTTCCAAACACCTTAGGAACGTATCTCATATTCTTAAACAACTCAAATTCGTGACCCACACGAAATCCTATTATAACCAACTCAAATCTTTCCATATTTGAGTCTAACCCGACTCAGTCGCGGCCTGAGTCCATAACCTAGTTGGTTGAACCTTTCCGACCAACTCTTTACGTCCACATCTCTTCATCACGTCTTTGGAACCATGTAGCCACGTCCATGCACTCCTTGCACACGTGCAAACATCTTCCAATGACGTCCATGATACCTTCATATGCATTGTTCTTGATTCAAACATGCTGCACAACCTCCCGATCAACTCAACCATAATTCCTCCCGAACTTGGTTGTTGAACCTCATCTTTTCCCTAAGACTAGTTCAATGGATCTCGTCACCAGCCATGACTTGAACTCAAGCAACACCTGCACATGAATAAACAACCAATCCATACGAGCCCAAGTCCTCGACTTGACTCAAGTTAGTTCCAAACACAACATCTTAGGTGAGAACCTCACATAAGTATGTTGCAAAACCATAGTAACACGATATCATCCATATCAACCAAAATGCACCAAAGACTTAGCAAATAAATACTAAGAAATCTTTCCAACAATGTAAAGCAAGTACGAAACATTGCAAATAAAAAGCAGAAGCATTGCGGTCAAGTTCTGGACCTTGCCAGAGCAACCCGGACCTTGAGCTGGAGCTAACAAAGGCTAGTAAAACCTAGCGCCGGGGCTAACCAAAACTAGTATAACCAAGCTCCCGCTGGAGCTTACAAAACTAGTCAGACCTTAATAAAAAGGTGTTTTGGTGATATTCAAAACTTTTATCGTCAAAGCAAGTGTATTCACTACAAGCCAATGTATTCAGCACACATAGATCTTACACAGTTGAGGGGATCGATTTTCCTTAAACATATTGAAAGGTCTTGTTGAGCAAACTTTTCTTCTTCCTAGTGAACCCTCTTATGATCACTAACCACGATAGTCAAACTCCCTCTATGTCTCTACCGTAGAACTATCAGCTGAAACAATATCTACATACCACTATGGTCCCCAACTACTTTGATGTATGTGGTGGGACGATTTCTCCCCATCACCTTCCTATATCAAGCACTACGTCACATAAAAATATCCTAGACTTTTCACACTCATCAAATGTAACCCAAGATATAAATGGACAATTTCACCGAAATCTCTCCACCACGATTCTACCACACGTGGTTTGTGCACTCATACTCGGAGGCACAATTATAATAATTTGAATTATAAATAAGAGTACAATTAACAACGTATTATCATGATAAAATTAAACACAAGAGAAAATATGCAACGAAAACATGAATGCAGAATATGCCCATGAAACCCATCCTATTGTGCACAAGTGTGTCAATTTTTTACTATAGGCATATGTTAATTTTATTTTTATAATGTTTTAGTTATTAAAATTTATAACTAAATAACACGACCTAGGCTCTGAGTACCAACTGTAACACCTCAGGTTTGAACTTCCCTAGGCGCTGCTACTAAAAATCTAAGTCGTTTCTACTAAGTATAAACATTATTAGAAATTTCAACAGAATCTCTCCTGTAACGTCAACTAATCGTGAGCAACACAATGCAAATATAAACACATTAATATTCACAAGCAGTAATAAGCAACATTCAACCACGATATCTGAAGTAAACAGCCAAACAATCAAACGACCTCACGGTGGTTATTAATAACACAATAAATCGGTTAATAATTATTAAAGTACATAATCTAAGTTTATTAATTGGTTGGTGTGCTCAAGTGTAGGTGCTACCCTCTTCACATGCATGCTTCAGTCAACGAGTACCTAAAAACCAAATAAACACAAGAGTGAGTAAAAACACTCAGAAAGTACACATAGAGCTTGAAGAACAATATAATTAAACCGAATAAAAAATAGGAATACTTGAACTAGAAATGAAGAATAATGAAATAGTAGTTTCCGTCTGAAACGGACAACACTTGAATTCTCCTTAGCATTTACTGGTAAAGCCGAGCAAGTGTGATCAGCACTTACTCATAAGAACTTGAATATAAGAACAACTCCGGACTTAACCGATACTTGAATGATAATCAAATGAACAGCTTGAATCTTGAAGTTCGAACAAAAGAATCATAAAGCAATTGAATCCTCAAAACTCAAACAATGAATCAACCACATGACAGAAATTAATAACGAGCAAATTACATATATCTTGAAACAACTCATCATGCACTTGTCTTAACCTCAACGAGAATCCGAAGATACTCTCTCGACATTGGAAGTCTTGAAGCCTGTGAAATTTAACTACACTTAGAATGTATTTATTCCATCACTAAACCCATTCATTGCATCTGTGCATTATCATTTAAAATAACTAATAACTCTTCTAGACCTAAAATTATATGATTTGAAACTTGAACTGTTCATTGTTCGCCTCATAACTTCAGTTGTTCATTGTTCGCCTTATAACTTCAGTTCTCCTTAACTGATTCGAGTAAATAAATACATTAAACACTTTTTTAGCTGTGGAATTTGCCAAATTGACAAATTTATCCTTTATATTATTTTCGTTCACTTTCTACAATTAAAGTTCAGTAAGCAAAAAGATCATGATTGATTAGTGACGAAACTACGGAGACCAATCAAATCAGCGGCAGCAAACAAAGTACATACAGCCAACTTTTTTTCTGCAAAATCCAATGGCAGTAGAAATCAAGCGCAACACTGATATACTGCTCCAAGCTTCAAGCGGGAGCAACAAGGCCAAATCAACGGCAGCAGGAAAAGAAAATTTTAGGGCAGCAAGGCACGAACTCAGCTGAAGGCGTCAACAAACCAGCACTGAGGCATCGGCAACCGGCAGACAGCAAGTCAATGCAGCAGCCAGCCCGGCAAGCTACTAGCAGAGTACGCACGGCAAGCACAGCACTGCAAGGCTTGACCAGCAGGGGTCAAGGACAGGGAGGTCCAGCAGCATGGGAAAGCCGACAGCAGAGGAGGCTCAACGTGAGATCTGGAGGCGGCGTGAGGGATTCTGGTTAGATTGGTAAGTAAGGTCTCGCGGTGCTGGGAGTATAAAGAAAAAGAAGACTACCAATAGTTTTTATTTAAAGTTGACCTAATACTCCATTCAACGGTCTAAATTAAATCAACTAACAATCATCTCATCCGATCTCTGAATCAAGCATATAAGTAGTGAAACGGAATCGTCTCGACAAGCTCTACGCATTTACAGTCTCCGATCGTCTATCGGATCAAATACTCAAGGCATCAAACTTCGGTCAACACTCTAGTGTGTCTCGCCACGAAGTTAATTTTTCTGAAATTATTTCGACGAACTCAACGCTTCTATGATCTTTGATCGTACATCGGAGAAATGGTTCAATGACTCAAAGTTTGATCAACCGTTTATTGTTGTGTGATGTTTTATTTCCTAAATATTCGGGATGTTACAAGATGTTTCCCGGTCTCTAAGCTTTGTCGACAGAGTTGGCAAAAGTAAAGATTTGGCCAGCCCCTGCATTGTAGGCGCGCTGCCGTCCACACTCGGTCTTGTAGAATCAACCACATGAAAAATTTGCACTTTGCTGTGGCCCAAACATTCCATATGAGCTGAGGTAGTGGGAAGAGTGTGGATCCATGAAATTGGAGGAGATATGCCGAGCGCGCAGAGTAGTCACTTGATGCTGAGAAGCACCAAGTAATGTCATTGAGCTCGACGCAGTCTGGGTCGAAGATGAAGTCCTGCAGCTGGGACCATAGGCAAGCGAAGTTTCGGATGATAGGCACTGTGAGGTCTTGCCCAACATACATGATCCATTGTTGATTGATCAGGATCTCAGCAACAGAACGGTTCCGCCGTCTTGCATGCTTGTACAGGGTCGGATAGATGACCGCAAGCGGTGCACCCAGAAGCTAGGTTGAAGTCTAAAGTTCAGACTTTCTTCCACTTCAGACGGTGACCAGAGTTGCCATAGCAAAGAGCTGATCAACGACCTTGTACATGGGGATACCAGAACCCACCCAGGCCTTGTGTGGCCAGCGCCATTGAGATGAGCACCAATTGAGCTGAAGGGCCTGACTGAAACGTTGGAGGTCCAATAGCCCCAACCCTCCGAACTGGATAGGGCGACAAGACCAGTGCACCTTACTGTGGCCGCCCCTAACATCTTTTGTTACAGACCAGAAGAATCACCGACGAGCTTTGTCCAGTTCATTGAAGAATTTCTACGGCACGCGGAGAACCGAATGTGCATAGGTTGTTAGATTGATCCTGGTCCCACCCGTTGGGCAACAACCAACGGGCAAGGACTTAGTCACCCTCTCTCCATAAGAATCATACGTGGGGGTAACAACCCCACGCCGTGTCCTTCTCAGCTGCGCAATACAACTGGGGGCACAACAGACTCGATCCGTTGGCCCCCTCCCTAGCAGGCGTGTATAAGAACAGAGGGATCTCCGGGCGTGAGGCATTCAAGCATACACGTTCCCAGAGGCCCCCGCCACAACTAAATCAATCCCCTACCACCGACCGCACAATCTGCACCGAGCCACCACTGCATCAGCGATCTTCTTGCGCCAACGATCTACCCGCGTCGAGCCACTCTCCTGCGACCATCCACCTGAGCCCAATGGCATCAGGCGGATCCAATGAAGGTAACCTCACCCTCTCACCTTATTCCCTTAATCCTAATCTGTCTATTGTGATCATAGGTTGCATGCTAGATTGATTGTTTAAGTTGATTGCAATTGAATTAAAACTAAGTACTCTTGGTTAGATGTTCATAGTGTAGATCCTAAGTCAGATTAGATTCAACATTATCATCAGAGCCACACTATTGAACTTCTAATTGGAGAATTAAGTTCTGACTAAGTCTAATTGTTTTCTAATCATGTTTTAGTTAAGTAATTTCGGCTCTGTTGATTAAGATTAAGTTCAAATTAGTCTTAAGTATCAATTAAGCAATTAGAAGGAGGAGATTTCAATTTTAGTCCTAGATCAATTAGATATAAACTCAGAAATAAGAAAAGAAAGGCGTATCGAATCAAGCATAAGGGAATTTAGAAGGGGAGAGGACTTATCTGGGCAGGGTGGTCTTGTGACCGCCATCGTCCTCCTCAGAGCAGGGTTAGGGGAAACCCTAACCCTTGTGACCTCCTCCCCTCGACACCGCCGTCATCCTCAGGTGAAGCTCTAGGGTTTCGGGCCAATGCCCCAACCCTAGTCGCTCACCAAATCAGCCGCCGCCACCTAAGAGCATAGGGTTGGGTAACCCTAACCCTAGACATCCTTCTCCACCGGCGGCACGAAGTGCTCACCGTGGTGGAGGTCTTGGCAGCGTTGACACCTGCAAACATAAGGACTCAGAAACCTCTGAGGCCGCGGTAGGGTTTCGGGTTCAACCCTAACCCTAGCTTGCGGGTTTGCTTCGACAGCGATAGACCATCGCCATGTCGCCCGACGGCGAGCAACCTCTCGGTGTGCTCACGCGCCGGCAGCGAAGGCGCGGCCGTGCCGGAAGTCCCCGCGGCGGACCTCTCCCTCTCAGATCTAGCAAGGGTGACGGTTTTCCTCGACGGCGAACTGGCCCACACCATCGGCACCGACGAAGAACCACCTCGGTGGGAGCTCTCTCGCCGGTGACGATGGCGCGGTGGTGCCAGAGGTCCCGCACCGCACGCCTCGCTTGCGTCGCTGCTCTCTCTCTCTCTCTCACTCTCGCTTGGGCCGAAGAGAGAGAATGGACAGTCGCAAATGAGCTAGGGTTTGCGGGTGATGCGGCTGACTGGCTTAAGTATCGCCCGATCTTGGCGCTCAACCGTTCGATGCGTTTTAAGATTCCAAGCGATCTCAACCGTCGGATCAGAACCCGAGGCGCTCAGCGCACCACAACGTCACTTAGGCATAGTGGGATCCGAGCCCATGCGGGAAGAGGAATGGGCGCCTTGGGCTGCCCTTTCAAATTTTCCCGTTTTTCCGATTTTTTAGCCGGGCTGAATCTTGTGTTGGGCCGTTTAGGATGGTTGGCCGCACGAGTGAGTTTTTCCTTTTTTTCCAGGGAATTATATTAGTGGGCCATAATAGCTTGTGGGCCATTTTGGGCCATATTCACACGATGAGTATTTTTTCTTTTTTAAGGAATTTTTTCTAATGGGTTGGGCCAACACAGTTAGTTTGGACCTCTTTCCACGTTCTGACCCATTTAGTATAATTAGTATTTTTTGGTTTTCAAAATATATTCAGAATGTAAAATAATTTCCAGAAAAATTAGAAAATGATTAGAAAATTTAGCTAAATAACTGGGAAAATTTTAAGAAATTTTGTGTGCATTTTGTTTGCATATTTTCTGCATTTTATCCTATTTATTGTGAATTAGAGCATTTTCTCAGTTATTTAAATGCAATTAAGTGCCTTTTCAAGCAATTTTCATAAGTTAAGGAATTAAGTTTTAGCTTCCGCTGTTATTAAGTGATGAATTAATTAAGTAACCAACGTGAAATTTTAATTCATCAAATTTAAATTCAGTTTAATTTTGTCTAAGTGGTAGTTTAAATGAGTAACCAACGTGAAAGTTTATTTTTGCCAAAATTAATTGTTTAGTTTGTTATTATGAGCTTGTGACTATTTTAAGTTTCATAGAGTAACCAACGTGAAATATGATTTGATTAAGTTATTTAAGCATGGAATTAAGAGTAACCAATGTGAAATTTAATTTCCATGATAAGTTTATGATGTTAAGTTTAAGGTGCATTTTGTGGAGTAACCAACGTGAAAAGCAAAATGCAATTCTTATGTCATGAGGTTTTAAGCTTGATTAATGATCTTCAACTTTGTTTTCTGAAGGTTTTGTCTTATCCTCAGCACTTAGCTACATCTCCACAGTTAAGACCCTCACGGGTCAAAACTATGGAGTGTGGAGAGAGAGGCTTCAGTATGCCCTTGTGGTGTCTGACCTCGATTTTGCGATTACGTCTCCACGTCCTGCGCTGCCTGCTATCCCAGTCGCTGAGATAGGGGAATCCGAGGAGTCTTTCGCTATGCGAAAGGCTGAGTACCTAAGCTTGAAGAAAAAGTATGATAAGGATTTGCCTAAGTGGGACACTTCCAACAGGAAGTGTATTGTCATCATTAAGAGCACCATAGCTAACTCTATTAAGGGAGGAATCCCTGATTGTGGCATTGCTGCAAAGTACTTAGAGAGAGTAAGAGGTCAGTTCACTGGCTCCACTAAGGCGAGTGCTAGCACTATCATGAGGAAGATTGTCACTGAGAAGTACTCTGGAGGTGGTGTGCATGAGCACATCAATAAGATGAGTCACTATAACTCTAAGCTTAGAGAGCTAAACATTGTGATGCTAGATGAGATGCTCATTTATTTCATCCTCAGTTCTCTTCCTAAGGAGTTTTAGGCTTTTGTGGTCAATTATAACTCACTTCCTGAGACTTGGAACATTGGTAAGGTTGTTGCTATGTGCGTTTAGGAAGAGGAACACATCAAGAGCTCTAAGGGTGGTGATTATGTCAATCTGGCTGACACTAAGGGTAAGGAAAAGGCAAAGAGATACTTTACTTCTCCCAAACCACCTTCCTTCAAAGCTTCAGGCTCAAGTTCGGCCAATAAGTTCAAAGGCAAGTCTCCTCAGAAGAGGTACAAGGATAAGTGTCTCTTTTGTGGCTCAGATGAGCATTCCAGAAGGACTGTATTGGATTCATTAAGTGGTGTGCTAAGAAAGGTAATGATATCATTACTTTTGTAAATGATGCCTTATATGTGAACTATTCACAGTCCACCTGGTGGATTGACTCAGGTGCCACTGTGCACATTTGCAATTCTATGCAGGCATTAAGTACGATGAGAACTATAAGAAGAAGGGAAAGAGTGATTAAGGTGGCAGATGGGCGTGAAGCCGAAGTCGAAGCCATTGGAGATTTATCTCTTAGATTACTTAGTGGCTTTGTAATTAGGCTAAATAATGTTCTTTATGTCCCTTCATTAGAAAGGAACTTGATTTCAGTTTCGTGTTTGGATGATTCAGGATACATTTGTCATTTTGATAATGATAAGTGTTTTATTGGTTATAATAATGAGATTATTGGTCTTGCCTTCTGACAAGAAATGCTCTACTTGTTGTCCACTCAGAAGAATGTGTATGCTATAAGTGATGATCAAGTTTCGTCTAAGAACGACATAGGATGTAGTAAGCGCAAAAGAAGCGATTTAGATACTTCGTCGAAATTATGGCATTGTCGTTTATGCCATATTTCGAGGGGGAGGATCGAATGATTAGTATCTTAATCGATTCTTCCAGACTTAGACTTTTCAGATTCTAAGAAATGCATTGGTTGCATTAAAGGAAAATTCACCAAGACTATTAAGAAAAACACCAAACGTAGCACGGGAGTCTTAGAAATAATCCACACAGATATATGTGGACCTTTTCCCATGACATCAGTAGATGGTTATGATTCCTTCATAACATTCACATATGATTTTAGTCGTTATGGCTATATTTATCCAATCAAAGAGCGACCCGGAGCGTTGGATAAGTTTAAGATATTTAAGGCTTAAGTAGAAAATTAGCACGATGTTAAGATTAAAGTAGTAAGGTCTAACCGTGGAGGTGAGTAATATGGTCGACACAACCCTTATGGCCAAGTCCCTGGACCTTTTGTGAGGTTTTTACAGGAAAATGGCATAGTAGCCCAGTATTCTACACCGGGCAAACCTCAACAGAACGGTGTAGCGGAACGGCGAAACCGTACGCTTATGGACATGGTAAGAAGCATGTTAAGCTATTCTACACTACCAATTAATTTGTGGATGGATGCCTTAAAAACTGTCATTCACGTACTTAGCCGTGTTCCATCTAAGTCAGTACCTAAGACACCGTATGAGATGTGGACGGGACATAAGCCCTCACTAAACTATCTACATGTGTGAGGATGTCCAGCTGAGGCTAAGATGTTCAACCCGAACTTAAGTATACTGGATTCTAGAACAATCAGTTGCCATTTTATTGGCTATCCTGAAAAGAGTAAGGGATTTAGGTTCTATTGTCTAGGTAGACACACTAAGTTTATTGAAACAAGACATGCCATGTTTTTAGAGGACACTATAATCAGGGGGAGCACCGTACGACATGAAATAGATCTTGAGGAGAAACGGATTAGTCTACCCGCTCCGGGGACTTAAGAGCCTTATTTCACCCTACCTGTTGTCGTTGTGCCACCAGTGCCTACCACTAGTGACACGGCGCCTGTCGTTGCACCTCCGTCGGCCACAACAGAAATAAGTGAGGTTCCACCTTCTCAGTCTGTTGAGGATATGGTCGAACAAAATGAGGTTCAACAACAGCCTCACCCCTTAGATGATGCTCAAATAAGAAGATCACAAAGAGTAAGACGATCGGCAATTCCAAGTGATTATCAGTTACTTAAGTGAGGAAATTCAAATTGAGGATGACCCCACCTCTTTTGAGGATGCCATGAGAAGACCTCAGTCGTCCAAATGGCGTAAAGCCATGGAAGATGAAATAAGCTCCATGAGTGCCAACAAAGTCTGGGACTTAGTAGAGATTCCTAATGGAGCTAAAACAATAGGCTGTAAATGGGTCTATAAGATTAAGCGTGACTCTAAAGGGAAGATCGAAAAGTATAAGGCTAGGCTTGTGGCTAATGGATTCACTCAACAGGAAGGTATTGATTATAATGATACCTTTTCTCCCGTATCATCTAAGGATTTGTTTCGAATCATCATGGCATTAGTAGCACATTACGACTTAGAATTGCATCAAATGGATGTAAAGACGACGTTCCTCAATGGGGATCTTTATGAGGACGTATACATGGATCAACCAAAGGGTTTTGTCATTGAGGGTAAGGAACATATGGGATGCCACTTGAAGAAGTCCATTTATGGATTTAAGCAAGCTTCAAGGCAGCGGTACCTAGAATTCGATGAGACGATAAGATTTGGGTTTAAGGAGAATGAGGAGGATAACTGCATTTATGCTAAGTTTAAGAATGGGAAATTTATTTTCCTAATACTATACGTAGATGGCATACTACTGGCAAGTAGTGATGTCAACCTACTCTTAGAAATTAAGAAGTGTTTATCCTCAAACTTTGAGATGAAAGATTTGGGTGAAGCTTCCTATCTTCTAGGGATTGAAATTCACCGAGACCGAAGTAAGAGGGTATTAGGATTATCATAGAAGGCATACTTGGAAAGCGTACTCAAAAAGTACGGTATGCAAGGCTATAAGCCCTCGCCTGTCCCAATAGTTAAGGGTGACAAATTTTCACAATCGCAATCGCCTAAGAATAAGTACGAGGTTGATCAGATGAGATGAATTCCGTATACTTCTACTGTCGGAAGCTTAATGTATGCTCAAACATGTACACGCCCTGACTTAGCTTTTGTGACTGGGATGCTTGGCAGATATCGAAGCAATCCAGGTCTAGACCACTGGAAAGCACTTAAGAAGGCTCTAAGATACATACAGGGTACTAATAACCTCATGTTAAAGTATAGTAAGTTAGACCCATTAGAAATAGTGGGTTACTCAGATTTAGATTACGCGGGTTGTGTGGATACTAAGAAATCCACATCAGGCTATATATTCACCCTCGCGAATGGAGCTATATCGTGGAGAAGCTCCAAGCAAGTTATAACTGCGTCGTCCACAATGTATGCTGAGTTCATAGCTTGTTATGAGGCCACTGGACATGCATCTTGGCTTAAGAAATTCATTCCCGGTCTAAGAGTGGTAGACAACATTCATAAACCACTTAAGTTGTACTGCGATAATGAGCCAGCAGTGACATACTCTCACAACAACAAGTCGAGTTGTGCTGCCAAAGACATTGACATTAAGTATTATGTTGTAAAAGTGATAATTTAGGATAATTCAATTAGTCTCGAGCATATAACAACCAATCAAATGCTTGCGGATCCGCTAACCAAGGGTCTCCCACCCAATGTGTTCAGAGAACACGTAGCCGACATGGGATTAGGGGAGAGACTATGAAACAAATCCTGGACACTAAGGGGACACCTAAGTATAAGGTTATTTCTAATTGTGAGACATATTGTGGTCTTCGAGTCGAACAATACGTAAATGGATGTTTTTGATGCGTCGTGCCCCTTATGTCAGAGCAAGAGGAAGATTGATCCCAGTCCCACCCGTTGGGCAACAACCAACGGGCAAGGACTTAGTAACTCTCTCTCCATAAGAATCAAACGTGGGGGTAACAATCCCACGCCGAGTCCCTCTCAGCTGCGCGATGCAACTGGGGGCACAACAGAATCGATCCGTTGGCCTCCTCCCTCGCACGCGTGTATAAGAACAGGGGGACCTCTGGGCGTGAGGCATTCAAGAACACACGTTCCCAGAGGCCCCCGCCACAACTAAATCAATCCCCTACCGTCGATCGCACAATCTGCACCGAGACGCCACTGCATCGACGATCTCCCTGCACCAACGATCTACCTGCGTCGAGCCACTCTCCTACGACCATCCACCTGAGACCAATGGTATCAGGCGGATCCACTGAAGGTAACCTCACCCTCTCACCTTATTCCCTTAATCCTAATCTGTCTATTGTGATCATAGGTTACATGCTAGATTGATTGTTTAAGTTGATTGCAATTGAATTAGAACTAAGTACTCTTGGTTAGATGTTCATCGTGTAGATCCTAAGTCAGATTAGATTCAACATAGGTTGGTAGGGAGGTTAGGACTGTGCACACGAGCTCGCGTTGGCCGCCCATGGATAACAGTCGGCCTTGCCAGCCCGCAAGCCTGGTTTCGACTCTGTCTTGGATGAACTACAAGTGACATAAACTGACACGGCTCAGGCTCAGTGGCCACCCCAAATAGGTGATGGGAAAGTCCATCCACTGTCCTTGGAACTTGGAGAGCGACGATACAAGTTGATCATCAGTGCATCGAATGGGGGAGACAGTCGTCTTCAACTTATTGATTCTCAGACCAAATGACTCACCAAAACAGCGCAAGACTTCCATTGTCAAACTGACATATGTCAGGTTCAGGTGGAGGAAGATTAGTGCATCATCTGCGTAGAGGGATAGGCGCTAGGTATCCAGTCGATCTGGCACTAGGGGAGAGACAGCCGACCTCGGAGAGAGCTTCAAAGGTCCTCTGTAGGGTTTCAAAGACAAGAATGAAGAGATAGGGGGAGGGGGGATCACCCTGATGAAGGCCGCGACGGTGCATGATCGTCTCTTGTCCGGGACACCATTCAGTAGGACTGGTGATGAGGAGGTAGCGAGCATGAGTGCAATCTAATCCCTCCATCTGTCCGGAAATGATCTAGCAACCATCAGCTCAAAAAGGAAGCCCTAGGAGAGAGTATCGAAGGCCTTCGTGATGTCAATTTTCACGAGGAGGGTCGGTCTGTTTCGTTGGTGCAGTGACCTCGCCAATTTGCGCACGTAGACATAGTTATCCTAGATGCATCGAGATGTTTGATGAAGGCGCTCTGAGCCAGTGAGATGAGATCATCGATCTTGGAAGCCAGGCGCATCGTGAGCACTTTGGAGAGGAGCTTCGCGTAGGAGTGGATAAGGCTTATTGGCCAAAAGTCCAAGGGGTCTCAGATGAGTCTTCCTTGGGGATCAACGTGATCAATGCTGTATTTAGGCGTCGCTGGCTCTCCAGAAGGTTGTAGATAGAGTTGAAAGCCTCATCATGCCTGATCGTGTCCCAGCAGGCGCGGTAGAATTTGCCGGAGAAACCATGAGGGCTTGGTGTCCGGTCCACCGGCAGGCATTGCACGGCCGCCATCTGCTTCAGTGAAAGGTTCCACTAGATGGTCCATTTGCAGACGTGGTAAGTTGATCAGGTCCCAGTCGAAAGTGGCCACCATTTTCTAGTGACAGATAAAAGTGATATGTGCTAGCCTGCCACTCGTGTGGCCTATTTTTACCGGCCGTTGCTAAGGTCATCAGGGCCGTCACTGGCATGGCCAAAAGTGATATCAATTGCCTACTACTGTTCAGAATTGTCTCTAATGAAAATGATTTTCAATGGCCGACACGGTTCGCTACCGTACAAATATAGAGGTGGGAGCGTCCAATTGCAGTCGCACTGGTCGACATAGAGACCTCTTTATAATCGCGGCCTCTACAGTACCCGCCATATAATCCGAGGCCGACAAGGAGCCCCTACGACGACGGCCGCGAGGACGAATGGGTGCCTGTAATAATTGATTTTGTAGTAGTGCGAGGTGGATCTGAGCGTGGGAGGACAATGGTTACTACATGAAACTCGTTCATTTACGACGTCTTCATTAAATTACGATGGCGGCCGTAGTAAATAGGGTAACTTACGAGGCGCATGTAATAATTGGTTTTGCAGTACTGCCAGGTGGATTTGGGCGCAGGGAGGACAACAGTTACTACACGAAACTCGTCCATTTACGGTGTCTTCATTAAATTATGATGGCCGGCTGTCGTAAATAGGGTAACTTACGACGGCCCGCAACAGATCCATAGCCGTCGTAAATAAAGGTATCATCGTAAGTTAGGAGTTAACTTCTGACGGTTTAACCCAAAACCGTCGTAAATAAAGGCGTAACGTACGACGGCTAATCCTAATGCCATCGTAAGTTACAGAGCCGTCGTAAATTAGGTGATATACTCTGGCCCACGCGGCCCGCCTCTCGTCTCTCTCTTACTCGCTCGCTCCCGACGTCGTGAACTTATAAACATGTCTAACTACTTACGTGCATTACAGGGATTGGCGACGGAGGCTCAAACTCCGTCGCCGTAGCTACCGGCATCTAGAGTGACTCGCGGAGATGACGTCCACGACTCTGGAGGTAGTAGACAGGCTAGTGTATAACTCTTCTTGTTCGTTTTTTGACTTTGAGATGTGATGTGAGCATGTTGTGCTATGTATATTGTCGTTGTGTTGTATGGATGTTGCGTAAATTGTTGTTATTATTGTATGTGAAATCTATGTTTTTGGCCATCGCGTTGGGCAGCCATTTCCTTTTAAAAAAATAAAAAATCTTATTTACGACGG
Organism: Tuctoria greenei; assembly: GCA_036927565.1. Taxonomy (NCBI): domain Eukaryota; kingdom Viridiplantae; phylum Streptophyta; class Magnoliopsida; order Poales; family Poaceae; genus Tuctoria; species Tuctoria greenei. The sequence continues at coordinate 18,243,431 of JAYESD010000011.1, read as the reverse complement.
TTTTTATACAGTAGCTTCGTAAATAAGACATATGCTATTTATGACGGCTGTAGAAACCATCGTAATTAAGGCCCTTATGAAAGTAAATGACTCAACTTACTTTCATTGTATTGATCAGTGACGATTATACAGCCAGGAGTACAAAGGAGTGGTGTGCCCATGTTTACAGGAATATAGGAAGACCATTACAGGATTTAGTCTAAGCACACGATCCTATTATCACGCACACGATCCTAGCATTGTGCAGGTCGTTGAAGAGGTTGGAGTGCGTGCGTCCAATAGTCCCCCTTGCGCCGAAATTCAGTGAACAAACTTGATGGCAGTCCTTTGGTGAATATGTTGGCGTACTGAAATGCCGATGGTACATGTAGGACTTTAACCTCTCCCAATGCGACATTGTCTCTGACAAAGTGAAGATCAATTTCAACATGTTTTGTTCTCTAATGCTGAACAGGGTTTGAAGACAAATATAAGGCACTGATGTTGTCACAGAAGACTATTGTGGCCTTGCGTAGTGACCGATGCAGTTCAGACAAAAGTTGCCGCAGCCACGTAGCTTCAGACATGGCATTAGCAACACCTCGATGCTCTGCTTCTGCACTGGATTGGGAGACCGTTGATTGGCGCTTGGCTTACCAGGTGATCAAGTTGTTGCCATATAAAATGCAGAACCCAGGGTGGATCTTCTGGTGTCGGGACAACCCGCCCAGTCGACGTCGGAATAAGCAACGAGGTCTGTAGAAGAGGACTTCGTGATTGTGAGCCCATGCTTGACAGTCCCTTTGAGATAACGTAAAATTCTTTTGAGTAGCTGCCAATGGGGTTCTCTTGGCAAGTGCATGAAAAAACACGCTTGCTGCACTCCATAGGTTAAGTCAGACCGTGTCAATGTCAGATACTGCAGAGCACTGACAATGCTACGATATTCAGATGCATTGGGAAGCAAGGATCCTTCAGTGGAAGATAGCTTGGACTTGATATCAATCAGAGTAGAAACTGGGTTACAGTTTGCCATATTTGCACGTTGAAGGATGTCAAGTGCATGTTGCTCCTGACCCAGAAACAGCCCATTGACAGTGTGTTGTACATGAATCCCAAGAAAATGATTGAGATTACCTAGATCATTCATCGAGAATTCCTTGCATAACTTACTGATGATGTCCTTTAGGAAATAATTCGAGATGGCAGTGAGAAGGATATCATCTACATACAGTAAAAGATATGCAGTGCATTGCTTGTTGTGCAGGACAAACATAGATGAGGCTGCTTTAGATGCCTGAAACCCAATGCAGGTGATGAATTTTTTGAATCTCAGAAATCATGTTCTTGGCGCTTGTTTGAGACCATATAGGGACTTGTTGAGTTTGCAAACATAATTGGGGTGCTGAGGATCAATAAACCCAGCTGGTTGTGCTGCATATACTGTTTCATTGAGTTCCCCATTGAGAAAAGCATTTTGACGTCTAACTGTCGAATGGGCCAAAATATGATGTTGCAATACTCAGCACTAACCGAATGGTTACTGGTTTGATAACAGGGCTGATTGTTTCTTGATAATCAATGCCATATTCTTGTGTGACTCCTCGAAGAACCCATCTTGCCTTAGCTTATGCCGAAAAATCCACTTTCCTGTCACAAGATTAACACCTGCAGGTTGTGGTAATAGGACCCAAGTATTATTACTAATCAATGCATCATATTCCTCTTGTATGGCATGAAACCAGTTGAGATCTTTAAGTGCTGTTTTGTAGGTGGTGGGAAGGGGAGACACACATTCAGTCGTTGTAAGGTTGAATATTTGTTTGGGTTTGAAGATTCCTTGCTAGCTCATGTTTTCATATGATGTTTTGTAGGCATAAGTGGTGGATCAGGGATGGATGATGGAGGCAGGACAGACTCATTGTTGCTGGCAAGGGGTACTGAAGATGATTGAGTAGCTTGTGAACTGTTGGGTGTGGAAGCTAGATAGTTTGGAGGGTGTTGTGATACTGTTGCGTGCGGTGCAGGTGAGTTTGCATTGATGGTGTTCTCCAAAAGTGTTGGACCTGGAACAAGCAAGGGTGCAGTGGACGAAGAAGCATGTGAAGAAACTTGTGGCAGGGAAGGTGATGAAAAAGGAAAGTTGTGCTTGTCAAAAATAACATGCCTAGAAATAACGATATTTCGACTTTTGAGGTCCATACACTTATACCCTTTATGTTCAGAGGGATACCCAAGAAAAATGCATGCAGTAGATCTAGGTGCAAGCTTGTGTTGCGATGTGGAGGTGAGACTGCATTGGGGTAACATAAGCAACTAAACACCTGCATGTGGGAGTAATCAGGAGCCTGTCCAAAGAGAATTTGATATGGCGTATAAAAGCGGAGAGGTTGGGATGGTCTGCGATTTATGATGTACGTTGAAGTGTTCAGCGCCTCTACCCAATACTTGGCTGGCAAGTTGGCTTGGAAAAGAAGACTCTTGTTGGCATTGTTGATGGTTCGCAAGCAGTGTTCTGCTCTGCCGTTTTGGGGGGAAGTATGGGGGCAGGATAATCAATATGTAATTCCACGATTTGTGAAAAACGAGCGCAAGTCAGAGTTAACAAACTCTGTGCCATTGTCGCACTGGAAGGACTAAATGTGCATATGAAACTGAGTGAGCACAAGCTTATAGAAATTTTTGATGGTGCAGAGTGCATCAGATTTTTGTCTAAGAGACATGGTCCATATGTAGCGAGTATAGTCATGAAGTAAAACAATGTAATATTTAAATCCCGTAACACTTTCAACAGGTGAGGTCCAAAGGTCACAGTGGATTAATTGAAACGGGAAAAATGTTACAGAGTTTGAATGAGAAAAGGGTAAACGAATGTGTCACCCTTTTTGACATGCATCGCACAGGCGATTTTTATTCAAAGGAATGCTAAACTCAGAGAGGACAGTGTCTAGAGTTTTAGATCCTGGATGCCCAAGTCTTCGGTGCCACAATGTGCTGAGGGTGGCTGAAAGCATCTAGGCCCCATGAGGTACGGTTTCGGTGATTAATGACAACCATTCGATTTTACTAATGAATTTGTGAATGCAAGGTCCCAATAATCACTCAATCAAATGAAATCAAAATGACATTGGAGACCCATATAAAATCAACTAATGAGATCAAATCGAATCATATGAAGACAAGAAGTGAAAGCTCTAACTTGACATCACCCAATGCTTGAAGACTATCAGAACAACATCTCAAACAAGTGTCAAAGAGGTCAAAAGTTCAAATTCCAAAAGAACAACTCAAAACAACTCGAAGTCAACAAGTTGAACACATCGGATCATCCGATGATTTCTGAGTTGACTACATCGGTCGAGTTGTGTCAACAGAAGAAGAAGACCTCAGAGCAAAGCACTCACCGGATCATCCGATGTATGGCTCAGTCACATCGGTCCATTATTACAGTTTGCAACATCATTGGACCAAGTGAAGCACCGGATCATCCGATGTACAAAGGTGTGAACATCGGTTGATCAATCCAGTAAGCCTCAAGTTCAAGATAATTCTGAAGGAAGAGCCACCGGATCATCCGATGATGAAGATGAAGCTACATCGGTCTAACAACGGTCATATCTGACACCATGACGTCAGCCATCTTAATTAGACCGATGATAACCAAGGGGGAGACATCAGATCATCCGATGTGTACAATAAAGTTCTGTCAGCCTACTTTTCCAACGGCTATTTCGGGGAGGTTGGCTTTAAATACCCCCTAAGCCAGTCATTACGGCAAGTCTTGATACTCAGAAGCTAACAACACATCCAAGAGCACTCAAGACCAAGGGCTTACACTTCTACACCCATTAGATCATTTGTATAGGCTAGATCTAGCTAGAGAAAAGCTTGTGTGCGTCCTTTCTCTGTGATCGGAGTCTCTAGGCTAGTGAGAGGTTGAAGAGATCCTTCCGGAGCTTGCCAAGGTGTGTGTGGAAGCCCGGAAGATCAAGGATTGTACAAGGCTTGAGCTCCACCTTGCCGGAGATGGCGAACGGAGAAGATTAGTGAAGATCCCCTTGTCTCGGTGACTTGGGAGTGGCAAAACCCTTGGGTGGGTGCCACAACGTGGATGTAGGAAGATCCTTGTGATCTTGCCGAACCACGGGATAAACTCCGTGTCTCCGTGTCTTTTGAGCGTTTGCATTCCTCTCCCTCCTCTTTACATTATGCAATCTTTATTCCGCAATTTATATTTACGTTGATTGCATAGATAAACCGCATAGGGAATTGGGCTTTAGTCGTTAACTTTTTAATTGTCTTAAAATTTGAAAGAAAGCCCAATTCACCCCCTCTTGGGCGTTTCGATCCTTACAATTGGTATCAGAGCAAGGTTGCTCATAGGATCATTCTAGCTTCACCGCTAGAGAGCGAAAATGGCCAAGGTTGGGGGTTCGGTTCCTATCTTCGAGGGCAAGAACTTTGCCTATTGGAAAGCACGCATGCGCGCTTACCTAGAGGCTATTGCTCCCGAAGTATGGGAAGCGACTCATGCGGGGTTTGGTGAACATAACTATGTGGGTGATCAAATTAAATGGGATGCTAAGGCTAGGAATGCAATCTATGAATGCATAAGTCAAGATGTCTTTTCTAGAATTGTTAGTAAGGAAAAGGCTTGTGAAATTTGGGCTTGCTTGATAGAAATTCATGAGGGTTCATCTCGTGTAAAGGAACTTAAATATCACATGCTTAAAGCAAAATATGATGAATTTAAGATTCTTCCTCATGAAAATGTTAATGAAATGTTTTCACGCTTAAATGTTCTTATTGAGGAGATTAATGCTCTTGACATTGCGCCTCTTGGCAAGGGACTCATCAACCGTAAGATCCTCATGCTTCTTCCCAAGCCAAAGTACAACATCATCAACTCCATGCTCCAAAAAGAGTCACTTGACCACATTGAAGTTTCGGAGCTCATTGGAGAAATACACGCTCATGAGATGAGTGTACTTGGGATGATGGAGCAATCATCATCAAAAACTATTGCTCTAAAGGCCTCCACCAAGAAAACGAGCTTCAAGAAGAAGAAGGTGGTTGAGCCTAGCTCAAGTGAAGAAGAGCAAGCATCAAGTGAAGATGATGATGATGAGCTTGCCTTGATGATGAGAAAGTTCTCACGCTTGAACTCCAAGATTGCCAAGAAGGGATACACCTTTGATCCCAAAAAGAAAGTGTTCCTACCAAGGAGAGACGATCGCAAGACTTGCTACAATTGTGGTGATCAAGGCCACATCTCCTATGATTGTCCAAAACCAGACAAAAGGAGAGAGAACTACAAGGGCAAGCAACGCAAGCTTGAAGAAAGTGATGATGATGAAGAAGAGGTCAAACCCAAACCAAGAGCCTTTGGGAAGAAGAAACAAGACAAGGGCAAGAAGGCAAGACTCTTCCTAAAGAAGAGAAATGGCCCACAAAAGGTGTTCATGTGTGAGGAAAATGAATGGGTCACCGATGAAGAAACAAGTGATGAAGAGAGTGAAGAGGAAGAAGAAAGCTTGGCCGGCCTCGCCATCGCCAACAATGATGATGCACCTCTTCATCTACCGCCCATGTGCCTCATGGCGAAAGGTAACACCAAGGTATGTGATGACTCTAGTGATGATGAGCTTTCCCCCGATGATTTAACTTCTTTGATAAATGAATATCATGCTATCATTAAGAGAGAAAAGAGTAAGGTTAAAGTGCTTGAAGAAACTCGTGCTAAACTTGAGAGTACTAACCTTGATTTGCTTGACAAGTATGAAAGCATACTTAAAGAGCATGACACGCTCAAATCCCATGTCAAGCAAATTGAGGGAGAAAATGCTAAAATTAAGATAGATAATCATGAACTTGACTTAGCACACCAAACACTCTTAGAAGAGCACAACAAGTTAATACAAGAACATCAAACACTTAATCTTGCTCATGACATGCTTGATCAAGAATTGAAAAATATGAAGAAGCAAACTCTTAATGATAAGATATCCATTACTTCTCATGCCACTAATGCTTTGCACAAGTCTTTGCCTATGAAAGCTAATGCTAGGGAGAAGGACTTGTTGGAAGAAATTGAGAGTCTCCGCACTAGTGTGGCTAGACTCTCAAAAGGAGAAGTCAAGCACAAGGAAATTCTCTTCCAACAAGCTAAGGCCTTCAACAAGAGAGGACTTGGATCCTTCCCGGTGCCTAACAAAGGAAAGGTGCCCTCACCGGAGCTAAGAACAAGCTTCATCAAGGAAGTTGGTTCTTATTGCCAACATTGTGAGGTCACCGGTCACCACAAAAGGGAGTGTCCTCTTCCTAACCGACCTTCTCCTGAATTGCCTACTAACTATAAATCTACTTTCAATGATCATTTTTATCTCCTGAGTAAAGTACAAGGCAAGGTGAAGGCTAGGTTCATTGGCAAAGACATGAAGGGCATGAAGGGGAAGCTCCCCAAGAAACTTTGGGTCCCAAAAACACTTGTATCACACATACAAGGACCTAAGTTGGCTTGGGTTCGTAAAGCCAAAAATTGAATTCATGTGTGTAGGTGAACTACAAAGCCGGAGGAAAGCATTGGATACTCGATAGCGGGTGCACTCAACCTATGACCGGCAATGATGGTATGTTCACCACCATAGAAAACCCCGACAATCATGAACAAGTCACCTTTGGTGATAACTCTAAGGGAAAGGTAATTGGGTTAGGTAAAATTGCTATTTCAAATGACTTGTCCATTTCAAATGTCTTGTACGTTAAGTCACTTAGCTTCAATTTACTTTCTATTGCACAACTATGTGATCTTGGACTAACGTGCACATTTAGCAAGAATGATGTTGTTGTTAGTAGTGAAACTAGCCAAGACATAGTCTTCAAAGGATTCCGGCATGGACATCTCTACCTAGTGGACTTCGCCAACAAGAATGCTAGCATGACCACTTGTCTTTTCACTAAGACAAGCTTGGGATGGCTATGGCACCGACGCATAGCGCACATTGGAATGAGCAAACTCAAGAAGTCATTCAAGCTTGGGATGGTAACCGGTGTGAAGAATGTCACATTTGAGAAGAACAAGCTTTGTAGCGCTTGTCAAGCCGGGAAGCAAGTTGCTTCACACCACCCAATGAAGACAATGGTGTCAACCTCCAAGCCACTTGAACTACTCCACATGGACCTCTTCGGACCATCCACATATCAAAGCCTTGGCGGTAACCTCTATTGTCTCGTTATTGTTGATGACTATTCTCGCTATGCTTGGACTCTATTTTTAGGTGACAAGAGTGAAACTCCGGAAGTGTTCAAGACCTTTGCCAACCGCACTCAAAGGGAATTCCAACTTCCCATTATCAAGGTCTGGAGCGACAACGACACCGAATTCAAGAACTACAACATTGGGGAATGGTGTGACCATGAAGGCGTGAAGCATGAATTTTCGGCCACATACACCCCCCAACAAAACGGTGTTGTTGAAAGGAAGAACAAAACACTCATCACTCTTGCAAGAGCAATGCTTGATGACTATGGCACGTCGGAGAAGTTTTGGGCCGAAGCAATCAACACGGCGTGCCATGCCGCAAATAGGGTCTACCTACATCGACTACTTCAAAAGACCCCGTACGAGCTTCTCATTGGGAGAAAGCCCAACATCTCCTACTTTCGAGTCTTTGGATGCAAGTGCTATATCTACCGCAAGAAAAGGCTTGGTAAGTTTGAAAGAAGATGTGATGTTGGTATATTTCTTGGTTATGCATCAAACTCAAAAGCATATCGAGTATTCAACCAAACCTCCGGCTTAGTTGAATAAAGTTGTGATGTTGAGTTTGATGAATCTAATGGCTCCCAAGAGGAGAGTTTTGGTCATGATGAAATAGATGATGAGCCTCTACGAGAAGCCATGAAGAACATGACCATTGGAGACATCAAGCCGGAAGTTGAAGAGGGCCATGATCAAGGGGGAGCTTCAAGTTCCAACAACAACACCTCTATGGCCCCTCAAGTTGACGAAGAAGAGAAGAATGATCCGTTGCCAACTCAAGACTCACAAGCACAACAACATCAAGAAGAAGAAGAAGTCCATGATCAAGTCCAACCACAAGAGGAACAACTCGCATCACCTTCGCCAAGTGCTTCACAACCGCTTATGAGGCATGGATGCATCTCCAAAGCGCATCCAATGGACCAAATCATTGGAAGTCCGTCAAGGGGTGTAAGTACACGTTCTTGCCACGTTGCTTCGTTTTGTGAGCACTACTCTTTTGTTTCGTGTGTAGAACCCACTCACATTGAGGAAGCGCTCCAAGACCCAAATTGGGTGATGGCCATGCAAGAAGAACTCAACAACTTCATCCGCAATGAAGTGTGGGTGTTGGAGGAGCGACCCAAGGACAAGAATGTCATCGGAACAAAGTGGGTGTACCGCAACAAACAAGATGAGAATGGCGTTGTGGTCCGCAACAAGGCAAGACTTGTGGCTAAAGGGTTCTCACAAGTTGAAGGACTAGATTTTGGGGAAACATTTGCCCCGGTCGCCCGGCTAGAAGCCATCCGTATACTTCTCGCCTTTGCTTCACATCATAGTATTAGACTTTATCAAATGGATGTGAAAAGTGCCTTTCTTAATGGCTACATTAACGAGCTTGTTTATGTTGAACAAACTCCCAGGTTTGAAGATCCGAGGAATCCTAACCATGTGTATAGGTTGCACAAGGCGCTCTATGGGCTCAAGCAAGCACCTAGGGTGTGGTATGAACGACTACGGGACTTCCTCATCATGCAAGGATTCAAGATCGGGAGGGTGGACACCACACTCTTCACCAAGGACATCAACGGAGATTTGTTCATTTGTCAAATTTATGTTGATGATATTATTTTTGGTTCAACTAACGAAGCTTTTAGCCATGAGTTTGGCAAAATGATGTCTAGGGAATTCGAGATGTCAATGATTGGTGAGCTCAACTTCTTTCTTGGATTCCAAATCAAGCAACTTCAAGAGGGAACCTTCGTCTATCAAGAGAATTACACCAAGGACCTCTTAAAAAAATTTGAGATGGGAGATTGTAGCTCAAGAAGCACTCAAATGGCAACAAATTGCCATCTCGACGCGGATAAGGACGGTAAACCTATTGAACAATCTCACTACCGTTCTATGATTGGTTCATTGCTTTATCTTACCGCATCTAGGCCCGATATAATGTTTAGTGTATGCTTATGTGCTCGCTTTCAAGCGGCACCTAAAGAATCGCATAAGAAGGCGGTCTTTAGGATACTTAGGTATCTTAAGCATACCCCTAGTATGGGCTTGTGGTACCCTAAAGGTACAACCTTCCATCTCTTGGGATACTCGGATTCGGACTTTGCCGGATGCCGTGTGGATCGCAAGAGTACCTCCGGTGGGTGCCACTTGCTTGGGCGTTCCCTAGTCTCTTGGTCTAGCAAGAAGCAAAATTCCGTCACTTTGTCCACGGCGGAAGCGGAATACATTGCGGCCGGTGCATGTTGTGCCCAAATTCTTTACAAGAAACAAACCCTTTTGGACTTTGGAATTAAACTTGGTTGTGTGCCTCTCCTTTGTGACAATGAAAGTGCGGTTAAGATAGCTAAAAATCCCGTTCAACACTCCCGCACTAAGCACATTGATATTCGCCATCATTTCTTAAGGGACCATGAAGCTAAGGGAGACATCTCTTTGAGAGGTGTTAGGTCTGAAGAACAATTGGCGGATATCTTCACTAAACCACTTGATGAGAAAACCTTTTCTAGGCTAATAAGTGAATTAAATGTGCTAGATGCAACAAATGTCATGTAAGAATGCATATCATATAGGTCTTGTCTAACTCCCAAAGGATAGGGGCAAGCTAGAAATAGTTTTCCCTGAGGAAGCCTTTGGAAGGTTCAAACTTGGCAATATAGATTTACTTTATGTCTTGCATGATGCCTGCCATATAGATTTACAAATTCTTGCATTATAAAATGATTGTCATTGCATACGGTAGATTGTCACAAAGGGGAATCCACCTCATGAGAAATAGACTTGTTTGAAATGCAACATCTCAACTCATATAAGGTGGAAAGAACAAAATGTTAGGTGCGTTAATGCCTAAGAGGAACATGCTGTATTGAGATAGTAGTTTTCATACTATACCTCACAAAGCATGGGCCTTACATTTTTTTTGGATAATTTCCTCCCTTGTTTTTCTCGTTGTTCCTTTTGCATTAAGGATTAGCCAAGTTATTGGCATATTAGTATCTTTGAGGGGAAAGGGGTTGCCCAGAAAGTCCTAAGACATGTGTTTCTCTTTGCTTGGTCATTTGGTCAAAGGACATATATGGGATGTTTTTGTTCTGTAGTCATCGGATGATCCGATGCCTAGGTCAATCCCTCATCGGACCAATAGGTGTTCATTCTTCAAGGGCCAGTTCAGTCAGAACCTCAAATGATCCGACGAGTTCATTCTGAAAACTATCGGTCCATCCGATGTTCACAATTCTGGAGCTATTGTCAATTCCACCGATGTTACTTCCTCCAACATCGGACCATCCGATGTCAACACCCCTCTTTTGAACACCCTTACTGTGCCATTTGACCGATGATCAAAACCCTAAACGTCGGTTCATCCGATGTCCACAGCAATTTTTGAATATCCTTACTGTGGCATTCGACCGATGTTCATTTCACCTAACATCGGTCCATCCGGTGTTAAAAATTCGGCTAGGGTTTAGGACCCACTATTTAAACTCGTGCGCTGCCGCCTTTTCTCTCTCCCCGACGCTTTGCTCTCCCGTACACCCTCACCCGCGCCGTCGCCGCCGCCGTCCGCCGTCTGCCGCGACGCCGCTTCTCCCTCAGGCCGCCGCCGCCGTCTCCGGCCGCCGCCCTCACCACAGCGCCGCTGCCCAGCGCCGCCGCCGCTTGCAGCGCCGCCGCCTAGCGCCGCCGCTCGCCGCACCGCCGTCTCCACCACTCACCACCGCATCCAAGCGCCGCCTCCGCTCTGCCCTTCGCCACAACGCCTCCGCCGTCCCGCGCACACAGTCCTGTCGCGGTGCTTCCATCGCCGCTAGGGTTTCGTCCGCGACACAATTGCCGTTTCCCCGTGCAGTCGACCCCGTCAAAGCTCAACTCGGCGATTGCAATGGCTCGTGACAAGAAGAACAATGGCAAGGCTATCGCGGAGCCCGCCGCGAAGAATCAAAAGCTGTCCAAAGAAGAGAAGAAGGTGTTGATGGCCGCTCGCGCCGCCGCGGAGCGTGAGCGTGGCCGAGGAGGGTCCCTGAGGATCCGCGAGGCTCGCTCCAGGCAGCCTCCCGTGATCGACGACTCCGAGGCCGAAGAGGAGCCGGTTGAGCCTCTCGTCCGCCGGCGCTCAGCCCGGACACGTGGGGGTCACACCGAGGCTGCAGTTCCACGTCCAAGACCGACTGCTACCGACCGTCGTGAGGACAGGGAGGCCCAGCGTGCCATCTACGAGATGGACACCACTGTCCATGTCGCAGAAGGAGTCCGTCTCACGGACTACAGGAAGCTGAAGGCAAAGCAGCTTCGGAAGCTCAGATGGAATGTGCTACTGGAGGAGTGGTACCCGCAGCCCCGCGAAGCTTTGGTGGATAGTCGCTTCTGTACTGTCACGCAGGCGTCTCTCTACGAGACTTACAGGCGCCGAGGCCACAAGCTGTTCCAACACAATTATCTGGATTGGGGACGGCTAGCTTTGGCAGCAGAGATGGAGATCCGTCCTTACTTTGAGAGATACCAAGGCTTGGTGGAGTTGATGGCATATGAGCGAAGTGCCTATGTGGAAGATTGGGTCCGCGTCTTCTACGCCACCCTCTATGTCTCGGAGGGCAGAAGATCCATTGACTTCATGTTCATGGGTCAGCTGATGAGGACATCACTTATATGGATACAAACAACACTCTACTGAATATACAAGATGCAATCAATAGAGTTCATACACAATAATTATTTTCACAGGTGAACTCGTTCTTATATATTTCCTTATATGTTTTTGAGCTTAGATTGCTACTTAATGATTTATTTGTGATTAGGATCCATGGAGAGGTTCAAGGAGTACTTGGAGGGAGTATTAGGGACGTGGAAGACCAGAGAATTCGTTCAAAGAAGATGGAAACCGAACCAAACTCCAAATCGTATCCAACTCGGAGTCCAAGAGCAGTACGCACTAAAACGGACGGCCAGGACGCATACGAACTCCGTTTCGGACGTTCTGCATATGCACGGAAAGGGGAGAGGATAACCTTTCCAATGGCACCGGTCCCATGTCAAAATTCCTTCGGAGTCGTCGGGAATCGTCGAAACAACATCAAGTACAGAATCTGTCAGGGTGCTGCGCCACCGTATTGGGCCATTGGGCCTTGTATCAAGTCTAAGTCCATTATTTTCGTATCTTAGGGTTAGGTCACGACCCTAACACCCCCTTGGACGTCCTCCCACCTATATATACTCCATGGTAGCCGCCATTGACAATTGGGTTTTGCTTAGATCAATAATATCGCCGTTTTTCGGTTTGTGAAACCCCAATTCAGCAATTTCAGATTGCTTCTTCTACGTTCTTGCTTGTGTTCTCGGTTGCACTTGCAGGGATTAGCCTTCTTGGCGAGGTCAATCGTGTGAAGCACGGTTGATAACCAACGGAGCGGTGGTGTAGTGATTGCAGGGGCTGTTCGTGTTCTACTCGAGAGCCTCGGATCATCAACGTCGAGATCTCCATCAATCGACTTACCCATTACCTATCGGAAGATCGGACTCATCCTCAATTTTCCTATCAATTGGTATCAGATTTCCAGGTTGCCCGTTAGGTAATTCATCTATCCATACATTAGTTTTGTTTTTCATACCTAGAGTCCACAAAAAAGCCACAAAAAAAACTTGCAGTTAGTAGATCTGTTCATTACTTTGTCCAAACCACATTGAGCCTTTGCAACTTTGTTATTCAGTTTGGTTTTGTTGAGTTTGTGTCCGTGGTTGAGTCATATTGCTGGTTTAGAAAGTGTTTTTGGTCTTAGTTTGAGTTTTGCATTGTGTGATTCATCCTTTTGAGTCACGTCATCACGTTCAGATTAGATTTGCCTCTGTCCACACTACTACAAAAAGCATTTTTACAGGCGCCTCAATTTTTCAAACACAGGCGGTCCTTAAAAATATGCGACTGTGATGACGAATGATATAATAACCGTCTGTGATGAAAGAACAACACAGGCGGATTTTAAAGAACAACCGTCTGGGTAAATACATGATCTTCAGAATCGGTTCTTAATTAAGAACCGTCTGTAATGCAACGAACTTCACAGACGGATTTTAAGAAACAACCGTCTGGGTAAATACATGATCTTCACAGACGGTTATTAATTATTAACCGCCTGCAATGCCATGAACTTCACAGACGGATTTTAAGAAACAACCGTCTGGTTAAATACATGATCTTCGTTGGCGGTTCTTGATTAATAACCGTCTGTAATGCAATGAACTTCACAGATGGATTTTAAGGAACAACCGTCTGAGTAAATACATGATCTTCGTTGGCGGTTCTTAATTAATAACCGTCTGTAATGCAATGAACTTCATAGCCGGTTCTTGATTATATAACAACGGCCTAAGAAGATCATGTATTTTCAGTGGCGGTCATTGTTTAATTATCATAAGCGGTTTTCATTGAAATTACAGGGATGTAGTTGCAATTATATATCACAGCCGCATGTAGTCGTGCAGGCAAAATTGTATCAGGAAAAAAACACAGATGAGCTAGCGGATACTAGTAAAGTAATGCATTATAGGAAATGCTCGATCACCAGTGAGGCTGGCTTAATTGTGATAATACACCATTAGAGGCTTTACAATTGTTCAAAGATAATTTCTTTACACACTGAACAAAAATCATGCTACATTCATTGTAGATCGACGATGAAGCTCCCATCGATCAATCTAAATTGTACCGTCCTGCTTGCTCCCGAACACGTCTCTTATATTCCGCTGGATCCTGAAAATATTGACATTATTTAAATTAACAAATGTCGAAGGAGGAATGAATAACCTACATTGGTCACTAAGTCAAAGTGTCATCTAACCTTGATAAGTAGATTATAGCAATCATTTTCAACATCAGGCACATTTGGCTGATGCAGCAAACGCTGAACTTCAAGTAGTATAGTTTTGATTGTAAAAGCACTGCACCACCCCTACGAAATATAATTTAAGCAATATAAGAAACCAGTTCAAATAAGTTCGACAAAAATTATAAGTAATAATTACATGAACAAAATAGGTCTATCTTACAGTCTCTTGATCAAGAATCCCGATGCAGAGTGCTCCCGAACGATGGACATTTGGGTGGAAGAACCCAAATGGAAAGGAGCATCTTGGAGGCACCAAGGGATAGTCCTCAGAGAAGGAGATTGTCAGGGGGTAGTAACCATCTTCCCATTCAGTCTGCAAAAGAAATTTATTAATAGGAGGACGATAGTTAAACTCATATTGTGCTTGTTCTTCATGACTTACCCCTTCTTTACCGGGGACGATGCACTGCCACTTCAATAAATCTCCCGATTCAGGCTTCGCAGAGAAACCCTACGCGGAGAAATTGAAAATACCAAAAACAAACAACACGGAAAAACAAACTACAGTTAAGTTCATCAGTCCATTACAGATACATATGTATATACAACCATGTGACCGGTGTGCCATATGTACATACATGGGGATGGTTCTTGCGCCACGCCAAGCGCTCCTCCTTCAATCGGCTACACGCCCGAGACATCATTATCTGAAGAAAGACCAAGCTTCCAAACTTCCAAATCATTGAGTCCAAACGCATATGTACACAAATGCAAAAGGACACAATCCATATACCAACATTGTTCTAAGTTGATTTCAGAAGATACAAATATATACAATATATATCATCTCGCATTGCTATATACATTTTTTCCAGCATTGACATCTTCTCGCATATAGGGTTTCAAATTCTTTTTAATGCTTCTCTCTACGCGCTTGATGTTTTCTGGTTCGGTGAAAAGGTACATCTCTTCATACTGATTATATTCCTCTTCATTATCTCCCACATTGTCAACCCCAACAATATTTTGCTTTCCAGAAACAACTACGTGCAACTTCTCAGTTTCTGGATCTTGAACATAAAAAACTTGTGCAACATTATCGGCGAGAACCCACAGGTCATCTTTGTAACCCACTTTATTCAAGTCTACCAGTGTCAGTCCGTAATTGTCCACTTTCAAACCATCAGGATGTTTGACCCATTGGCACTTAAATACGGGCATTACCATTCTTTCGCCATAATCGAGTTCCCATATTTCCTCTATGAACCCGAAGTATGTGGTCTTCTGCCCTTGCGAATCATAAGCCTCAATACGAACACCACTATTTTGTGCAACACTCTTACCGTCTTTTTCTTTAGTGTAAAATGTGTAACCATTGATGTCATATGCTTGCCATGATGTTACCAAAGCAGATGGGCCACAAGCTAACTTTTTCATTGTTGCCTCTTCTATAGTGTTTCCGTATGATATATTTTTGTCCATTAACCATTCAGTGAAACATCTTCTGTGCTCTTTCATGATCCAGTCCTCTTTGCGGTCTTGGTTTTTATCACGAAGCTCAATTTGGTGTTCCTCGATGTACGGCTCAGCTATTGCGAGCTGTTGTAGTACACCAAAATGTGCACGGTGTACATTCTTGTAATCTTGAACAATAAAAGTTTTCTTACCCACTTTGCCTCTCCCACGTAGTCTACCCTCATGTACCGGTATAGGCACACCTATCGATTTTCCATCTTTGATGTAATCAGCGCAACCCTCAATCACTTCTTCAGTGGTGTATCCTTCCATAATTGAACCCTCTGGGTGAGCACGGTTCCGCACATAACCTTTTAATACTCCTAAATATCTCTCCAACGAAAACATATGATGTAAATATAGTGGCCCCAATGCTTTTATCTGATCAACAAGATGTATGATTAGGTGTACTTGCATATCAAAAAAGGATGGTGGGAAACACATCTCAAGCTTGCACATTGTCTCGACGATGTATGTTTTCAGATAGTCTAAATCTTCACGTGCTATCACCTTTTGCGATACTGCATTGAAGAAGTAACACAAACGTGTGATGACAACTTTTATATGCTCAGGTTTGATTACTCTTATTGCAATGGCAAGGAAAACTGTCATCATCATGTGACAGTCGTGAGAATTATAACCGAATAAAGACAAGTCTTTCATCGAGACTAGTTTGCGGATATTGGATGAGAAACTTGTGGGAACTTTGATCCCACGCAAGCATTCGCAAATTGCTTTTTTCTCTTCTAGCGTCAAGTTGTAGCTGGCTGGGGGAAGGTAATGCTTCCCGTTCGCCTTTTCTACTGGATGAAGCTCTGGTCTCAAATCAAGATTTACTAGGTCCATACGTGAATTTAATCCATCCTTTGTCTTCCTCGGCATGTCCAGCAAGGTCCCAATGATGCTGTCAAATACATTCTTTGTAACGTGCATCAAATCAATACTATGGCAACATTCCAGATTCTTCCAATACGGAAGATACTTGAAAAAAATTGATTGTTTCTTGAAAGCCATGTCAGTTGTATCATCCGAAGATGTACTTTTCTTTCTCTTAATTCCTTTACTCTTTTTTCCCTTACCGAAAGCAATATGAATGTTCTTGACCATTTCAAACACAAGTTTTCCACTGTAAGGTTTCGGTGCAGTATCTTTTTCGATTTTGTTATCAAATTGTTCTTTCATCTTCCTATACTTGTGTGTATCTGTCAAGAACCGTCGATGTCTCATGTACACCGTCTTTCTGGATGAAGTGAGGTATAGATATCCAGTTCTATCCACGCACCTAACGCAACCTTTCTTCCCTTTCATTTGTCCCGATAATGTAAACAGTCCGGGATAATCATGCACGGTAACGAATATCATTGCTCTTAGCGTGAAATACTCCCGCTTGTACTCATCCCATGTACGTACCCCTTCATTCCACAATTTCGCCATATCTTCCATTAAAGGTTCCAAGAACACATCAATTTCGATGCCGGGTTGTTTCGGACCTTGGATAAGAACAGATAATAAGATATATTTCCTTTTGTGACACAACCACGTCGGTAGGTTGTACATAGTTAAGACCACGGGCCATGTGCTGTGTATGCTCCTTTTTTCACCAAACGGATTCATTCCATCTGTACCCAAGGCAAACCTCACATTTCTGATTTCCTTCGCAAATTCTGGATACTGAATATCAAAATTTTTCCACTGCGTTGCATCACCAGGGTGTCGTATATGTTTTTCATTCTTCTTGCGTTCCTCGGAATGCCAACGCATAAGTTCAGCCTCCCTAGGGTTTGAGAACAAACGCTTCAAGCGATCAATTACCGGAAGGTACCACATCACCAATGCAGGAATTTTTCTCTTATTCTTTCCGTCTGCATCGCCAGAAGTATCGTCATCGTCACCTTCAGGACCAATAATAAACTTCTTATTCTTCTGAGTCTTTTTCATGTTGGTAACATACTGGTGATTGTAGTCCTTCTTATATCTACTGACACCACAAATGGGGCATCTAGTTGCGAGCTCATGCTCTTTGCGATACAGAATACAATGGTTCACACAAGCGTGTATTTTTGTCACACCTAGTGCCATCGGGCAAAGAAGTTTCTTCGCTTTATAAGTGCTTCTAGGCAGTTTATTTGGATTTGGAAGAATTTCTGCCAGAAGATTCAAAAGATCAGAGAAACTACAATCGGACCATCCGTGCGTAGCTTTCAACTTTAGTAGTTCTAAGACTGCACGCAATGTAGTAAACTCTTTATCACAACCGTTTGATTCATCATATAAAAGCTCTGTGGCCGCATTCTGCAATGTCTCCATTTTACTTAAGCCTTTGCTTGCTCCCATAGAAGTCAGTACATATGGTTCAATGTGACGCAACATCTCCTCACAATCGAACTCATCATCATCATCACCAGCTTGATTGTCACTACCATCATCGATATGAACATTATCATCATCTGAGCCTCTCTCATCATCTTTATCCACATCATGTGTATCTAACTCACCATGCTCTGTCCATATTGTGTAGTTATTTTTGAAACCTCTTTTCACCAAATGAGATTGGATTACTATAGTATCCGTCCAAGCAATCTTATTTTCGCAGTCGATACATGGACATAATATGTCATCTATCTTTTGCAACTTCGCATGTCTCTTGGATGCTTCAATAAAATTTGCAACATTACGAATGTACATAGGATCGGGTCTTGGCATGTTATACATCCACGCTCGACGGTCCATGCTTCAATAATAGAATTTTTTGTCAGATTTACAAAATTTGGCCACAAATATTCTCTAAAGGTCTTCTATAAAATGAATTTACAGAGACATAACAAGTATGATTAGAGCGACTAATGTAGGAGACGGGCGACGTCTTGAGGCGGACGGAGTCAAAGGGGGAAACAGGCCCAGCAGCATGGGCTAGGTCTGGGTGGGATCCAGTCCGTTATATCGGGAAACAAGGCCCAGATGCATCTTATATATATTACAATAGCATCTGTTAATTAAACATCATATTCATGTCACATAATAGGTACAAAAAGGAAACAATCCATATAGTCCATACATCAATATACCAGAACACAATCCATAGTCCTTACACATGCAAAAGGACAGAATCCATATACCAGAACACACAAAACTAACAGCTTATCAGCTAATGAAAATATACAAAGAAAAAGTAAGGAAACTACATTTACCTTGCAGAGGCGTCAGCACGGTGGGCCGGCTGGGTGGAGAAGTGGCGGTGCGGGGTTGAGCGGCGGCGCGGCAGTATGGGCTGGGCGGCGGAGCGGCGGCGCGGCGCAGGGGAAATTTCAACAGCCTGGCGGCGTCGATATAAATTCTCCAGGGTTGCGTTTTGACTGCGGTGAGGGGTCCTTATATAGACGTAGGTTTTTCACAGGCGGTTTTTAACTTTATCGCAGGCGGGTTTTACTTAGCAACCGCCTGAGATGATGTTTATTAATTAAGAAGTAAATATCTTCACAGGCTGTTGGTACTTAATAACCGCCAGGGAAGATTTTTATCTCAGGCGGGTATTACTTAACAACCGCCTGAGATAATGCCAACTGAACAAAATATTTTTAAAACTTGTATACATGTATGAATTTTTTTAATTTTTTTAAAAGCACTCCAACATGTCAAACTTCAAATTATCCACCATTCTAACTAAATGCTCATATACATATGAGCATTTAGAGCACATTCACTTCATTCTAACACACCAGTATTTATTGACTTCATGAACTAAAGAAATATGTACATTCACTTCATGAACACAAATATATTACAAAACACAAGAACTCCTAAAACTACAAAAGAAATATGTACAAGAACTAAAACTACACTACGGCCCCGCCTAATCCCTCATCTCCGCCAACTTCTCAAACCACGCCAAGCGGTCCTCCTCCGACTCGTCGTCGTCGTCGTCGTAGTCGTCACCATGGTGGTGGTCGCCGTCGTCGTCGTCGCCGTCGTCAGTGGACGACTCGTCGTCGCCGTCGTCGGTGGACGACTCGTCGTCGCCGTCGTCGGAGGACGACTCGTCGTCGCCGTCGTCGGAGGACGACTCGTCGTCGCCGTCGTCGGAGGACGACTCGTCGTCATCATCGTCATCATCGTCGTCGTCGTCGAAGTCGTCCTCCTCCTCCTCCTCCTCCTCCGGCGACGATGCAGCAGGAGAGAGGGTCGGCTTCTCCGGCTGAGCCGATTGCTCCGGCTGTACCGGTGGCTCCGGCTGCACCGGCGGTGGAACGCGCTGGTCGTCATTCACCCTCTCGGGGGAGGTGCAGCGTATCCGCTTGCATGGCTGACTCGGAGGGCTAGGTGGTGGAAGGCTGGCCATGGCTGTGGTGGTTAATCGGCGGCGGGCTAGGAGAAGAAGAAAGGAGTGGAGAAAAGTTTTGTGCTTGTCCATAACCGACGACGCGCCTTATATAGGTCTGTGCGGAGTAGACGAGGGAGCGGTTCGTTTCCCGCGCATTGAACTCTTTGCAGACCTCGTGCGGCGCACAATTAAACCACTGCGGAAGACGCGTCCCTGCACCACGGCTTCTCAACTTCTCCGCAGACCTCGTGCGGCGCGTCAGTTAATTAACACTTCTCAGGCCGTTAAATAACATATTGTAATTTCAAAAATGATTATCTCAGGCGGTTATTACTTATAAACCGCCTGCAAATATGTTTATCTAAGGCGGGTATAACTTAACAACCGCCTGGGATAATGCCCGATACTCTTCTGCAGTTTCCTTATCCCTTGCTTCTTTTTTATTTAGATTCCAATATAAATACTCAAACATGTTTACATTCTGCAAATTGTGTTCAAATTCGATGATTCTTTCTTCTACATTTGTATTAAATTAACATCTACCAACTGAACAAAATATTTAGTTCATTGCGCATTGAACTCTTTGCAGACCTCGTGCGGCGCACCATTAAACCACTGTGGAAGACGATCTTGAGAGATCCTTGCACGCGTCCCTGCACCACGGCTTCTCAACTTCTCCGCAGACCTCGTGCGGCGCGTCAGTTAATTAACATCTTCTCAGGCGGTTGGTACTTACCAACCGCCTGAGAATATATTTATCTCGGGGACAGGTGTTACTTACTAATCGCCTAAGATAAGCCCATGGAGTTCCCCTTGCCGCACGATATTGCGGTCCTGATCGCGGGGTGGGTCGCCGCAACCTCCACCCAGCCCATGGACGACCTCTCCAGTCTGCGCGCCACCTGCAAGGCCATGCACGCAGCGTGCCGTGATCCCACCGTCGGCAGGCGCGTGGCGCTGGAGCGCGAGAGCAGCTGGGAGTGGTTCCAACGGCACGGGAACGGGAGCTACGACGCCCTCGTGGAGCGCCTGGCCAACGTGGGCAACCCTCATGCGTGCTATGTCACCGGGTTCGACCTCGTCTTCAACTACGGCCGCGCGCAGGCGCAGCAGGGCACCCAGTTCCTTGCCCGGGCGGCCGCGAACGGCCACAAGGTGGCGGCCTACGTCCTCGCCATGCTCTGCTACGACGCCGACCGCGGGGACCGCGATGCCCTCGAGTATATCCGGCAGGTCGAAGGCGAGGCCCACATCGGCGACAACACGGTCGGGTCCGTCGCGATGAAGAGGACCAACAATGAGTGTTGCCAGTGTCGGAATCAAGCCATGCAGAGGCTCGACATTTTCGTGAGCTGGAGGTTACTGCGTAGGCCTCCTCCCGGACCGCCGCCGGTGGCACTGCCCGACATTGACGATGGCGTTTGCCGCTGCCCAACAGGGGGGAACCAGGGGCCTGCCCGCTGCGGCAGGCGAGGGTGGTCCGAGACCGTCTTCTGTACTGAGAACTGTAGGATTGAGCGCGAGTATGACCTGTTCTCCCATAACGTGTTGTACTCTATGGGTTATATTAATTAAGAAATAAATATCTTCACAGGCGGTTGGTATTTAATAACCGTCAAAGAAAATATTTATCTCAGGCGGTTATTACTTAACAACCGCCTGAGATAATACCCGATACTGTTCTTCAGTTTCCTTATCCCTTGCTTCTTTTTTATTTAGATTCCAATATAAATACTCAAACATGTTTAGATTCTGCAAATTGTGTCCAAATTCGATGATTCTTTCTTCTACATTTGTATAAAATTAACATCTACCACCTGAACAAAATATTTTTAAAACTTGTATAGCTGACATTGTAATGTTTTGGTAAATATCAAATTAATTTCTACTCACATATTATTCACATTTGTGTATCTCATAAAAAAAAAGGTTCCTTCACTCAAAATTGTTGGTATGAACATATTTGTATAATTTATACATGTATGAATTCTTTTAATTTTTTTAAAAGCATTCCAACATGTCAAACTTCAAATTATCCACCATTCTAACTAAATGCTCATATTCATATGAGGCATTCATCAAATTATGAACACACATTGATTCCAAAAAATTTAAAAAAATATGAAAAAATTCCTAGATGTTGGTATGATGATTAAAAATGTCCACTGAAAAAATAAATGAAAAAAGCATTATATTCATCAAGATAGAAAAATGAAAAATAGCATTTGTTGTATGTTTTTTATGTTCTGACCAATTTCAAAGGATTTATGAAGTGAAATTTAATGGTAACCTTTACTTATCAATAATATTACAAGAAGGTGGATTTTTGCCTTTTTAAAGGACCAAATTTAATCAAGAATATTAAATAAGAAGAAGTAAATATCTTCACAGGCGGTTATTGCTTAACAACCGCCTGAGATAATGCCCGATACTGTTCTTCAGTTCCCTTATCCCTTGCTTCTTTTTTATTTAGATTCCAATATAAATACTCAAACATGTTTAGATTCTGCAAATTGTGTCCAAATTCGATGATTCTTTCTTCTACATTTGTACAAAATTAACATCTACCACATGAACAAAATATTTTTAAAACTTGTATAGCTGACATTGTAATGTTTTGGTAAATATCAAATTAATTTCTACTCACATATTATTCACATTTGTGTATCTCATAAAAAAAAAGGTTCCTTCACTCAAAATTGTTGGTATGAACATATTTGTATAATTTATACATGTATGAATTCTTTTAATTTTTTTAAAAGCATTCCAACATGTCAAACTTCAAATTATCCACCATTCTAACTAAATGCTCATATTCATATGAGGCATTCATCAAATTATGAACACACATTGATTCCAAAAAATTTAAAAAAATATGAAAAAATTCCTAGATGTTGGTATGATGATTAAAAATGTCCACTGAAAAAATAAATGAAAAAAGCATTATATTCATCAAGATAGAAAAATGAAAAATAGCATTTGTTGTATGTTTTTTATGTTCTGACCAATTTCAAAGGATTTATGAAGTGAAATTTAATGGTAACCTTTACTTATCAATAATATTACAAGAAGGTGGATTTTTGCCTTTTTAAAGGACCAAATTTAATCAAGAATATTAAATAAGAAGAAGTAAATATCTTCACAGGCGGTTATTGCTTAACAACCGCCTGAGATAATGCCCGATACTGTTCTTCAGTTCCCTTATCCCTTGCTTCTTTTTTATTTAGATTCCAATATAAATACTCAAACATGTTTAGATTCTGCAAATTGTGTCCAAATTCGATGATTCTTTCTTCTACATTTGTACAAAATTAACATCTACCACATGAACAAAATATTTTTAAAACTTGTATAGCTGACATTGTAATGTTTTGGTAAATATCAAATTAATTTCTACTCACATATTATTCACATTTGTGTATCTCATAAAAAAAAAGGTTCCTTCACTCAAAATTGTTGGTATGAACATATTTGTATAATTTATACATGTATGAATTCTTTTAATTTTTTTAAAAGCATTCCAACATGTCAAACTTCAAATTATCCACCATTCTAACTAAATGCTCATATTCATATGAGGCATTCATCAAATTATGAACACACATTGATTCCAAAAAATTTAAAAAAATATGAAAAAATTCCTAGATGTTGGTATGATGATTAAAAATGTCCACTGAAAAAATAAATGAAAAAAGCATTATATTCATCAAGATAGAAAAATGAAAAATAGCATTTGTTGTATGTTTTTTATGTTCTGACCAATTTCAAAGGATTTATGAAGTGAAATTTAATGGTAACCTTTACTTATCAATAATATTACAAGAAGGTGGATTTTTGCCTTTTTAAAGGACCAAATTTAATCAAGAATATTAAATAAGAAGAAGTAAATATCTTCACAGGCGGTTATTGCTTAACAACCGCCTGAGATAATGCCCGATACTGTTCTTCAGTTCCCTTATCCCTTGCTTCTTTTTTATTTAGATTCCAATATAAATACTCAAACATGTTTAGATTCTGCAAATTGTGTCCAAATTCGATGATTCTTTCTTCTACATTTGTATAAAATTAACATCTACCACATGAACAAAATATTTTTAAAACTTGTATAGCTGACATTGTAATGTTTTGGTAAATATCAAATTAATTTCTTCTCAGACGTGAAATTTTAATTAACGATGAACACACTACATCCATTAACAATATTCAATCATTCACACAGTTCAAGAACACACAAGATACTCATTCATTAACAATATGCACATCTCACAAAAGAACACACAAGATGCACAATATTTACACAAGAACACACAAGAACACAAAAGATACACAAGTAATATTCAATCACATAGATGAAAAAAGATAGATTTCATTCATTAACAATATTTACAAAACAGAAGCAACTAAAAACAACAAAAAGAAAAACTAATTAAA
The DNA here is from genome assembly GCA_036927565.1 of Tuctoria greenei. NCBI lineage: Eukaryota > Viridiplantae > Streptophyta > Magnoliopsida > Poales > Poaceae > Tuctoria > Tuctoria greenei. The sequence continues at coordinate 18,219,112 of JAYESD010000011.1, read as the reverse complement.
TCCTACTCCTACTCCTCTTCCATCTCCTCCTCCTCGTCCTCCGGCGGCGACTCCGGCACCGGCTGCACCGGCTGCACCGGCTGCACCGGCTGCACCGGCTGCACCGGCTGCACCGGCGGTGCAACCCCGAGGTTGCTAGCCGTCGCCTCCACCAGCGTTCTACGGCCCTGGGGGCCAAGAACCTGGGCCATCGTCGCGAACAGAATGTCGAGACGATCAGCCACCCCCACGAGGGCGTAGAGGTAGTGGCCCAAGGTACCCATTCCAGTATACTCTGGAAGGGTACCCAGCCCCAAGGCACTCATGGCGCGAGACGTATTGTTGTACGCCTCTCGCGCCATGAGGAGGCGCTGCTCGGCGTTGATCTTCTCGGGGGAGCTGCAACATTGTTTCTTGCAAGGTGGCTCCCTCGGAGGGCTTGGCGGCGGAAGGTCGGCCATAGTGGTGTTGGGTCGTCGGAGCGGAGGAAGACGAAGAAAACAAGAGGATTCAAAGTGAGCGATGCGCTTGTGAGCCATAGTGGTGTTGGGTCTTTAAGGCCGCGCGGAGTGGAAAAGAAAGGTCGCACCTCGGGGAAAAGAAAGGTCGCGCACGCGTGACATGGTCACTGACGTGTGGGACCGGGTCCACATGTCAGTGACCGCTGATTAAGTCAGGGGATCCTCATCCCGGTTGGTGAGGGGTCTTTATGTAGGCGTTCATCAAATTAAGAAGTAAATATCTTCATGTTTAACTCAGGCGGGTGTTACTAACCAACCGCCTGAGATAATTGTATCTTCTCAGACGGGTGTTACTAACCAACCGCCTGAGATAATTGTATCTTCTCAGACGGTTGGTAAGTAAAATCCGACTGAGATAACATTCTTCCCTGACGGTCGGTACTTAAAATCCGCCTGAGAAAATGTGAGTCTATATATACCCCTCGGCAGCATTGGAAAAACCTAACCCGGGCGAAACACTTAGACGCCGTTAGGCTGCCAAAATTTCGTTTGCCGCCAAGTGTTCCCCCTCGTCACTTCCAGGTACGCCGCCGAGCTTCGCCGTCGCCGAGCTTCGCCGTCGTCGCCGAGCTTCGCCGTCGCCGCCGAGCTTCGCCCTCCTCACTTCCAGGTACGCCGAGCGAAGCCATTTCCGTCACCGCCGAGCTTCAAGGTAAACCCTAAACCCTTCGACCTTCCATCCTCCTTCGCCGTGCCGCCTCCCTCCCCGCCCTCGCTGCCGCCTTGCATATCCTTGGTTAGGGTTCGGGAATTAGATAATGGTAGGCATCCTTGGTTAGGGTTCGGTGGAATTCGAAAAACTGTCAAGTTCGGTGGCATCTTTGGTTAGGGTTCGGTGGGGCAAGATTTATGTGGATGGTTATATCACGATAAATTGGTAGTTGGTTCTGTGTGTCTGAAACTGTTCCGACACATTAGTGGTAAACATGATTCTAGACTCTAGTAACAGCAGTATATTCCCTATTTCTGTCATCGGCCTTGCATATGCCACATAATTCTCTATTAGGGGCAAGATTTAGCTATATTTGGTTAAGTTGACCAAATTTGGCTAATTTTGGCTAAGTTACATTAGATATAGTTATACTTGACTAATTTTGACTAAGTTATGCTATATTTAGCTATATTTGGCTACTTTTGCTTAGAGTTAGCTATGCTAGACTAAGTTTGGCTAAGTTTGCTTTTATTTCTCTAAGTTTCATTTGAGCAATTGTAGCTAATCTGTGCTACCAAAGATGTCTGCACTTGTGGCTCCATCAGCTTCATTTTAGCAATTGTACCTAATCTGAGCTACCAAAGTTATGCTATATTTAGCTCTGAAGCCAAACAAAAGTTGCTGGCCAACTCATTTGTGATGCCAGGAGCATCCTCACGCCCATATCTAGGTAACACTAGGTGTGGCGATGGAGTCTGAGCATATGATGCCGATCTCTATGATACAAGAATTTAGTTAGACCTATATAACTTCAAAAATGTGTTTTGGCTAAATTTACTTAATTGAGCCAAAATTGAGAAAATTTGTTTTAAATATGACCAAATTTAGTTATGCCATTTATTAGATTTTTTGTCTTATTAGATCTAGCATGGAAAGCCCTAAGAAGACTGGTCCTGATTGTAACAACAAAGAAGACAATATGGAGTTTACTGACTCCAGCAGTTCAGGCTCCTATCACAGTCCTTCGGATCCTTTTCCGAATATAAAAATTAAAAAGACTTCAGTGGATCTAGACCCGGAATATGATCCTGCCGACGAGGTATGGATCACGAATCTTAACTTCAGCAGTTCAAGTTAATGTTGGTTGTCAAGTATACGAAGTCTTATAATTTTTTTCTACCTAGATTAATCTCGAAGACAATGAGGTGACATCGGCTCCTAAAACCGCAGAAGGTTCACCAATGGATGAATCCTCAGCTTCACTCAAGCGGAAACGAGGGCAACGAGGTCCCAATAAGGGTCTATTGGACCGCATCATGTACATAACAAGGGTCGGTCCAAGTGGGCTTCCCCAAGAACCACTGGATTCAGTTACCAAGTACCGTAATGCATGCGGTTTTCTTGTTAGGGAGGTTGTGCCGATCACAACCGAGAATTGGAGGAAATTACCCGAGCAGACCAAGAATGAGTTGTGGGAAAAGATAAAGAAACAATTCAAGTTCCCGAAAGGCACAGAAGAAGCTGTAAAGAAAGCAACATTGGTCTCTTGCGGCAAGAAGTTTCGATGCTGGAAGAGTGAAATGAATGCTTATGTTAAGGCCAATAAGGTCCCTAGCCCGAGGAAGATGGGAAAAATCACACAAGCTCAGTGGCAAGAGTTTGTTCGTCAAAAGAGCACACCTGATGCTAAAGCTCTAAGTGCAACTAGGTCAGAGCTTGCAAAAAAGAACAAATACCATCATCGCTTGGGGTCTGCCGGATATGGCCCCAAAGTCCAGAAATGGAATAAGATAATAGACGACATTCTTAGTAAGGGCAATCCTCACCCATTAGAAGGGTGCGATGAGCGAACTCAACGCTGGGTCTTTGCTCGGTCAGGTTTGACCAGCGAGGGCAAACTTGAAAAGCCCGACTCTCTGAATGAAGTAGAGGATAAAATGAAAGAAGTAATTGAAAAGCAACAGAAGGGTCTCTTCAAGCCGAAGAGGGAGAATGACCAACTTACCGCTATCTTGGGAAACCCTGAACACAGCGGACGGGTTCGAGCGGTCTCTTCTCAAATGTCTTGGCTATATGGTTTCCCTAAAGATAAAGACACATATAGAAGACGTGAGAAGTTTAAGAAAACACTTGATGAAACAATTGCTCAAAAGGTCAAAGAAAATATGCAAGAAATTATGGAACAACTTAGACAATCAGGACAATTAGTGGCACCGAGTACAATGATGGTTCCGGTGCAAAAGGAGCAATTAGTATCTCCAACTGCCTACCCTAGCAGCGTTGGTTCCGTGCCAGGCTCAGGGTCAGCCCATAAGTTCCCTGTCGATGATATTGCTAACGACAAATCTTGTCGTCTTCTTGTCCCGATAGGCAGAGCAGGGAACAAAACCAAACAGGTTGCCACTGCTATGGCAAAGCCTGATCGTGACTTCAACGGGAGTCCACTTCCGTTGTATTATTCTGTGGTGCAAGTTCTTCAGATCATTGATAATGATTATGAAGATTATGAAATAGACCACGTCACACCTGAGGGGATCGCGACTCTGAGGCAGGCTGTCAACCAATTAATCCTTTGGCACCGACGCGATATCGTGTTGGACGATGAGCCAATTTCTAGCCCCGTCGCATCTCCAAATACTGCAACCCCATCTTCTAAGGCGAAAGTGCATGAAGATCCACTCCCAGTCCGGGAAGATCCACTCCCCCTATGTCTGAGCAAGGATGATGATATCCAAGAGCAACAAGTTGGACAACAACTTCAAGCAGTACCAGAGCAAGCTGTTGCTAGTAAAGAGCAACTAGTTGAGCAACAGCTTGAAGTAGTACTAGAGCCAGCTGCTGGGAGTAAAGAGCAATCAGTTGAACAACAGGTTCAACAACAAGCCAGTGTCCAACTTCCGACGACTACTCCTCGATCATCAGTGCCTGTCAAAGTTAGCTCATACGAAAATAAGAAACCTTCATCAGAAGTGACAAAGTATTTGGAAGCTATGAAGGATAATATTAGAAAATCGAGTGCATCTCGTTCTTCTCATGAGCCAGCATTAGAAGATATCGAGGAGTGGGAAGAAGACGGTGTCATGTATAATCGGCGGACGGCTTTAGTTAAACCAGGAGTTCCAATATACAAGCTTGAGGATGTTCCTCCTAAATTTGAGAATGGGAAGCCGTTAATGACATCCGTACAACTTAGCAAACAACCCGTCGCGCTCAGAAGAATGCATGAGTGGTACATCACTGCCAGCACAAAATATGGTCTTCAGTGCGTCACATTTCGTATTCCAAAAGAAGCATTCTGGAGCACTGGAGTAGATAAACGAGTCATTTTATTTGAAGAGCTGCTTTCCCTTTTCCATCGGGGCATGCTCGAAATCAACCTGCTGCTCGTCTGGTGCTTGTAAGTGCTCTAATATTTTGTATTTGCTTTTCTTACTACACGCATACGCATTTCATGAGATTATAACAATTCTGGACTTCTTCAATAGGATGCAATACATGGATAATGAAAAGTTGGCGCACAAGACAGGTATCCTTGACCCTACTAGGATTGCAAAGTCGCTATTCGACGTCCAGGCAAATCGAGAATCAAGCCAGTACAAACACATGAAAAAAAAAGATTTTGAAAGAGCAATTGCAAAACTTAAGAAGGATAGAAAGGCAGAAGTTGCAGCTTACATAGGACATGCGATGTTTAACTTTGTCAGAGACGGCCAGGACCTCGTAAAGGCTCCGTACCACTTCGAGTAAGTTCGACACATGGCATTGAAATAGCAATTATTGGTAATTGTTAACACGTGTGTTTGTATGTTTGCAGTAATCACTACATAATGATCTTCATCAAGCCAACGCAGGGAATGGCAACAGTCTTGGACTCGGCCGATTACCCACCAGATCGTTACAAAGATTTCCTTTCCATTTTGAAAAAGTACGTTTATTCAATAATTTTAATTTACGCACATTTAGAATGTGTTGACAAGTTTTATATGACATTTCTTGTATTACAGCGCTTGGCGGTTTTACGCGGAACGGCTTGGCGGTCAGAGACCTCCTAATACGAATGCATTGGACATTAAAACGTATTATGCTTGTCCGAAGCAGCCTGCTGGGAGTCTCTTATGCGGGTATTATGTATGCGAGCATCTTCGGACCGCCGCCGTATATAGAGTCAATCGTGAGGATGTAAGTTATCCTTAATGTCGATACCTTATTTTCTTACTTTTGTGTTTCATTTTCATTGTAACTAGCATAGTTTAATGCTTATATTCTCTGCTGTTCAATATTACCAGAAACATTATTTTCATATTTTGATTCCAACTTCAAAATTCAATTGCTCATAGTACAACTGCTCCAAAAATACCTACTAAATTCTTGTATACTCTCACTTTGATCTATACTTTGAGATTGTTGAAACCAACACATTCTAAACCTTGTTATGTGTTATATTGCAGCACAAGAAGAATCTGAACGAAGAATGGCCGGTTTGTAGAAGTATTCCTGATGGAGGAGCCGACAGGATTGCTTCTGAACTCTGTCAGTTCATTCGTCGCGAAATTTTGCACAAAACGGGGAAGTTCTTTGATAAGAGAGGTTCAGCAGCTGATGTGCCAGAACTTTGCGACTATACCAATCTAAACAGTTTTTAGTGAAAACTTGTAAACTTTGAGATGAAATTGTATCTGTAACTTGTACATATGTATATTGTTTTAGTGAAATTGACTTCTGTGATGATAATATTGTTGTCTTTTGTTCTGTGATGATTGTTGTTTTTTGTTCTGTGATTATATTGAATTGACCTGGAAATTAGAAATAACAGCAGTAGTACTGCATGACCTGGAAATTAGAAAAACAATTATCACAGGCGGCTAGATACAAGTAAAGAAACATCTGTGATAACCTAATTTTCACAGGCGGTGTCTGTTATGGTAGAAACCGGCTGCGTTAAAGGGTCTTCACAGACGGCTGATATAGGTAAACTCCGTCTGTGATAACTTCATTATCATAGGCGGGTTAGTTATGCTTCAATAACCGTCTGTAAAGACACATTATCATTGGCGGTTAGTTATGCTTCAAAACCCGCCTGTGAAGACATATTATCATAGGCGGTTAGTTATGTTTCAAAATCCGCCTATGAATACAAATTATCATAGACGGTTAGTAATGCTTCAATACCCGTCTATGAAGACTTCTTATCATAGACGGTTAGTTATTCTTCAATAACCGTCTGTGATAAGACCTTTATCACAGACGGTTATATATGCTGCACGACCCGTCTGTGATAAAGTGTTTTCACAGACGGCTAGCCTAAGTAAAGAACCGCCTATGATAATCGATCTTCACAGGCGGCTATCCTTAGTGAAGAACCGTCTATGATAATTACTCTTCACAGGCGGTTTCACTTCTCCGCCTGTGAAATTGCGGATTATCACAGACTCTTCGTTTCAGGCGGTTTTAAAAGCCGTCTGTGATAATAGGTTTGGAGCCGCCTGTGATGAGGCTTATTGTAGCAGTGCCAGTTCGGTATTTTCATCATATCTCGCTCATACGAACTCGAATTTTATAGTTCTTGTACTTTCTGGAAAGCTTAAGAAGTTTTCTATAACTTTCTTATTCATCAATCTCACAGAAAATGTAGTTATCAATGTCGAAATTGCATTAGATCTGAATCTGTTATTGATCTAGAAATTCTGAACAGTCTGTATTTCGGGGGCAATATCTCCCATTGTTCTTATCCAAAATAGATCTTCCATATACTTAAATAAATAGAAGAGATAGATCTATAATATTTCTGTTCAAAGTTTTTAGATTTGGGGACTATAAAGGTGCTTAATTGTCCTTAGAACATTGAGCAGAAAATTTGTAACAGACATACAAGATATCTTTGAGTGTTTGCATTGTGTTCTTCCTTTGCAGCACATTCTGAAAAAAAAGGAAGAAAAAAAGAAAAAGACAAGTGCAAAAGAAGATACAAAAGCCGCAAAAAAAAGGAGAAAAAAAACAACAAAAAAAAGAAGTGCTTGCATTCTTTGTGTCATCTAATTTTGTCTCATGTCTTGCTAGCTTGAACTACTAGGAACACATTTAGGCCAGCAACTTTGACAAGTACTTTGGACACTTACTCAACTTTACTATCTGATTTCATTGTTGCTAATCCTTGCTACAAATAAAGTGCCATCCAAGCTACACCTTACTCTTGAGCAGAATCGATACACCTTTGCAATCATCCCACGCTTCATTGGTTTCTTCATACCGGCCACCGTTTGCCACCTGCAGTGTCAGTAAGAACACTTGTAAGAGCGTGGTAAGACGCTTGAGAGTGTGTGATTCCACTTCCACTTTTCCATTATCCTTTGTAGTTGACAGGGATAACAAATTTTTTTGGGTTGTCTTCTGTTTGCTACTAACAATGTCAGGTAAAAGCAAGAATCATGCATTATATGCTGAGATGATGGACATGATGAAGACGGCGATAGAGTTGCTCACTAAAAATCAAACATCAACCAAGGATTCACATGACATTCAGACCACCTTTACAACACCTTCCACAAGAAGTAATTACATTCTCCCATCTCTTCCTTCTTATGATGGTTTTGGTTACGATGAATATATTGCTTGGGAAATAGAGTTGGATAAAATTTTTGGACAATGTCATATGTGTGAGAAAAGAAAGCTTAGAAATGTTGCAAGTGCATTAGTAGGTTGTGCATTGACTTGGTGGAAAAACTTAAGTGATTTAGAAAGACCTCGAACATGGAAAGATATGAAAATTCTTATGCGAGAAACTTTTGCTAATGTATCTAATTGTAAAGATGAAATACATGAACTTGAGAAGAATTTTCTTGTTGTACCTCCTCCTTTGCCTAACCTTTTGCAGGAACATGAACAAATAAATGGAGATGCAAATGAGAGTGAGGTGTTGAACAACTCTTCTGAATTTTTCGATGAATCAACTCATAATGCATTTGAATTTCTTGCTGAAAATGAGAGTAGTGTTAATGGACAATGCTCTACAGTTAACCACGGTATGACATTTTCAGATGTGCTGAATTTTGCTACCAATCATACCATCGATGAGCAGCAACAAGATGAACCTTTTCATAATACAACTTTACCATTAGTTGATTTTCCCACTGATTCTTATAACAAAAATGAGTTGTGTGCTGATAATTATATTATACCTATGCTAGAACAACCAAATGAATTTGATACTTTATCACTCACTTGTGCTGAAATTAAGCATTTGATCCCAACTACATGTGAAAGGGATGAGCTGAAATTGTTATCTTCTCTAAATACTTTGGGCTATATTGAATTTGACACTCTTTGTGATCTAAATATCGTAGAGAAGATAATATTTTCTCAATCTGAATTGCCTTTGTTAAGTAGAAATATTTTTCATGCTATAGGCAAATATGAACATAGTGGTATGTTTATGGTGCATAAAGTTTACATATGTTCAAATGAGGAAGTTCCTTTTGTGCTGCAACAACATGGTCAAGTAAATGAATGTACTAACGCTAATAATGTCTTGTCAAGTTTTTCTAGTAAGTTTTCCTTGCAGCAGGGACAACAAAAGCATTATTCACTGTGGTTGTGCATTATGGACAACACTTACTCTACCTCCAATGTAAGCCTCTTTGCTGGACATACGAGCAAGCCGAGGACGGCTTGTCATAAAGAAGGGGAGAATGATGAGATCATGCACATTATTATTGCACCTACAAACATGACACAATATTTATTTATTTGGGATCCTGGCTCAAGTGAATGTGCACTCTTATTTGATGGACAAGATCAAGATGGCGCACTATGTCGTCCACCACCTTGGCCTCCTCCATTCATGCATACAAGAAGATTTGATGGCGATGCACATTTGGACCAACACATGAGAGGAGACGAACTTGAGTCGAGGACGACTCCAATTCAAGGAGGGGAGGATGATGAGGACATCACTTATATGGATACAAACAACACTCTACTGAATATACAAGATGCAATCAATAGAGTTCATACACAACAATTAATTTCAGAGGTGAACTCGTTCTTATATATTTCCTTATATGTTTTTGAGCTTAGATTGCTACTTAATGATTTATTTGTGATTAGGATCCATGGAGAGGTTCAAGGAGTACTTGGAGGGAGTATTAGGGACGTGGAAGACCAGAGAATTCGTTCAAAGAAGATGGAAACCGAACCAAACTCCAAATCGTATCCAACTCGGAGTCCAAGAGCAGTACGCACTAAAACGGACGGCCAGGACGCATACGAACTCCGTTTCGGACGTTCTGCATATGCACGGAAAGGGGAGAGGATAACCTTTCCAATGGCACCGGTCCCATGTCAAAATTCCTTCGGAGTCGTCGGGAATCGTCGAAACAACATCAAGTACAGAATCTGTCAGGGTGCTGCGCCACCGTATTGGGCCATTGGGCCTTGTATCAAGTCTAAGTCCATTATTTTCGTATCTTAGGGTTAGGTCACGACCCTAACACCCCCTTGGACGTCCTCCCACCTATATATACTCCATGGTAGCCGCCATTGACAATTGGGTTTTGCTTAGATCAATAATATCGCCGTTTTTCGGTTTGTGAAACCCCAATTCAGCAATTTCAGATTGCTTCTTCTACGTTCTTGCTTGTGTTCTCGGTTGCACTTGCAGGGATTAGCCTTCTTGGCGAGGTCAATCGTGTGAAGCACGGTTGATAACCAACGGAGCGGTGGTGTAGTGATTGCAGGGGCTGTTCGTGTTCTACTCGAGAGCCTCGGATCATCAACGTCGAGATCTCCATCAATCGACTTACCCATTACCTATCGGAAGATCGGACTCATCCTCAATTTTCCTATCAATAAAATCGTGTCTTCTACGTTCTTGCTCGTGTTCTCGATTGCACTTGCAGGGATTAGCCTTCTTGGCGAGGTCAAGCGTGTGCAGCACGGTTGATAACCAACGGAGCCGTGGTGTAGTGATTGCAGGGGTACTCGAACCGCTCGAGTGCCGCGGATCATCAACGTCGAGTTCTCCACCCCAATCGACATACCTTTCAGAAGATCGGGCCTAACCCTACTCATCAATTGCCCCTGCAATCACTACACCACCGCTCCGTTGGTTATCAACCGTGCTTCACACGATTGACCTCGCCAAGAAGGCTAATCCCTGCAAGTGCAATCGAGAACACGAGCAAGAACGTAGAAGAAGCAATCTGAAATTGCTGAATTGGGGTCTCACAAACCGTAGAACGGCGATTTCATTGATCTAAGCAAAACCTAATTGTCAATGGCGGCTACCATGGAGTATATATAGGTGGGAGGACGTCCAAGGGGGTGTTAGGGTCGTGACCTAACCCTAAGATACGAAAATAATGGACTTAGACTTGATACAAGGCCCAATGGCCCAATACGGTGGCGCAGCACCCTGACAGATTCTGTACTTGATGTTGTTTCGACGATTCCCGACGACTCTGAAGGAATTTTGACATGGGACCGGTGCCATTGGAAAGGTTATCCTCTCCCCTTTCCGTGCATATGCAGAACGTCCGAAACGGAGTTCGTATGCGTCCTGGCCGTCCGTTTTAGTGCGTACTGCTCTTGGACTCCGAGTTGGATACGATTTGGAGTTTGGTTCGGTTTCCATCTTCTTTGAACGAATTCTCTGGTCTTCCACGTCCCTAATACTCCCTCCAAGTACTCCTTGAACCTCTCCATGGATCCTAATCACAAATAAATCATTAAGTAGCAATCTAAGCACAAAAACATATAAGGAAATATATAAGAACGAGTTCACCTCTGAAATTAATTGTTGTGTATGAACTCTATTGATTGCATCTTGTATATTCAGTAGAGTGTTGTTTGTATCCATATAAGTGATGTCCTCATCATCAGCACTACCACCTGACGAGACAAACGCTGGGACAGTTGCTCGTAGTAGACCTACACGACACCTGCATACATGAGAAGGTCTATGGACAGGCAGATCCGCCAAGGAGGCCGCTCACTGGAGGAGTGGCTCCCGCTCTGGAGGAGATCAGATCATTGTTTGGACCTACGTTCTCTCCAGACCAGCCGAGGGTGCCGGCTTTATTGACCCCAGCAGCGGGCATTGTGCACCTCACCTTGCGCCGCACGCTTCTGCCGAGGTCCGGCTATCTTGAGGGATTCACTAGCCTCCAGCAGACGATCCTGTTATACATCATGAACAGGATGGACTTTGACATAGTGGATGTCATCATTTGCGAGATGGAGGATGTGATCACAGACGGTGTGGGCATGATGAGGCAGCTTGTCTATGGGCACTGGATCAGCTACCTGCTTACCATGATGGTTCCCGAGGGGTCCGTCGCGCACGACCGTCTCTCTGACGAGAGTGTGTCACGGTTCGGACACTACCGAGCTCCAGCTCCAGGGGACCGCCGCCTTGGCCGCCCTGTTGAGCATCAGGTCAGGGCGATGCTGTTCGAGGAAGACTGGTCGGACTTGGAGAAAGAGGATGAGCGTCTAGCTGAGGCAGAGGCTCAAGGAGGAGACCTGCAGCACGTCTGGTCGGAGAGCAACACAGACGAGAGCGTCGAGGAGTACTTCCCTCCTCCTCCTCCTTCACTGAGGCAGCACGATGCAGAGGCAGGAGGTTCAGCTGCTCCACCACCGACACCACCTCCTGTGTCCGAGGCGCATGTGTCACAACCATCAGAGCTGTCGACACTTCTTCAGCAGATGATAGAGCAGCAGCGCCAGGACAGGCTCGCAGCTGAGCAGGCCAGGGCAGAGCAGGCTGCTCACCTGGCACAGCTTCAGAGGCAGCAGCAGGAGCTTCAGCTGGAGATTGCCCGACAGAGGCGAGAGGATACGGACCGGTTCACGAACCTTGTTGATCATATGCACCGCCGTACCCTCGACCAGCAGCAGCAGACTCAGCAGGCTATGATGGGGATCCTAGGGTTGATCACCAACCTCTACACTCAGACTAGGATCGCCCTTCCTCCACAGCAGCCTGGACTGGGACTGGCTCCAGGTGCGACTCAGGTGCCTGCTTCTCCGATTCCTTCTATCAGCATGTCACCTCTTCTGGCACCCAGCGCACTGATCCACTCTCCTCTGCCGGCGACGACTCTGTTCCAGTAGACGCCGGCATCTGTGGTCAGTGCTCCGCTTCCTCCAGCTCCAGCTCCACCGGCGCCTCCTATACCTGCCACCTCCTCTCCAGCACCGACAGCGGTTCCCCCAGCTCCCTCCGCTCCAGCTCCTGCGACCGGCGACTCCAGCTCCGACGACAACGATGGTGACCAGTTCGTCATCGCGCCTAGCTCTTAGGGTCAGTAGGCTCTCTGATCCCTTTTTGGTGTCTTGATGCCAAAGGGGGAGAAGATGTAGAGTGTCAGGGGGAGTAGTATCCTAGTCTCAGGGGGAGTTTTTTATTTCTATCTATTTCTTATGTAATTTTGTGTGCTTGAGTACTTTTTGTAATATTAATTAAGCACCTTTCTACTTGTGTCATTTTCTTATGGTATTAATCGATTAAGCTTTTCGCGCACCTTTCTACTTGTGTCATTTGCTTATGGTATTAATCGATTAAGCTTTTCGCGCCATTTCATTTGATTTCTACAAGCTCAATGTGTTTTACCTTGTATTCATTGCATATCTATTTGAGTATTGTACCATCAAATTCATTACTATTGCGCTTTAAATTATTGTGTTGTCATCAATCACCAAAAAGGGAGAGATTGAAAGCATCTAGGCCCCATGAGGTACGGTTTCGGTGATTAATGACAACCATTCGATTTTACTAATGAATTTGTGAATGCAAGGTCCCAATAATCACTCAATCAAATGAAATCAAAATGACATTGGAGACCCATATAAAATCAACTAATGAGATCAAATCGAATCATATGAAGACAAGAAGTGAAAGCTCTAACTTGACATCGCTCAATGCTTGAAGACTATCAGAACAACATCTCAAACAAGTGTCAAAGAGGTCACAAGTTCAAATTCCAAAAGAACAACTCAAAACAACTCGAAGTCAACAAGTTGAACACACCGGATCATCCGATGATTTCTGAGTTGACTACATCGGTCGAGCAGTGTCAACAGAAGAAGAAGACCTCAGAGCAAAGCACTCACCGGATCATCCGATGTATGGCTCAGTCACATCGGTCCGTCATTACAGTTTGCAACATCATTGGACCAAGTGAAGCACCGGATCATCCGATGTACAAAGGTGTGAACATCGGTTGATCACTCCAATAAGCCTCAAGTTCAAGATAATTCTGAAGGAAGAGCCACCGGATCATCCGATGATGAAGATGAAGCTACATCAGTCTAACAACGGTCATATCTGACACCATGACGTCATCCATCTTAATTAGACCGATGATAACCAAGGGGGAGACATCGGATCATCCGATGTGTACAATAAAGTTCTGTCAGCCTACTTTTCCAACGGCTATTTCGGGGAGGTTGGCTTTAAATAGCCCCTAAGCCAGTCATTACGGCAAGTCTTGATACTCAGAAGCTAACAACACATCCAAGAGCACTCAAGACCAAGGGCTTACGCTTCTACACCCATTAGATCATTTGTATAGGCTAGATCTAGCTAGAGAAAAGCTTGTGTGTGTCCTTTCTCTGTGATCGGAGTCTCTAGGCTAGTGAGAGGTTGAAGAGATCCTTTCGGAGCTTGCCAAGGTGTGTGTGGAAGCCCGGAAGACCAAGGATTGTACAAGGCTTGAGCTCCACCTTGCCGGAGATGGCGAACGGAGAAGATTAGTGAAGATCCCCTTGTCTCGGTGACTTGGGAGTGGCAAAACCCTTGGGTGGGTGCCACAACGTGGATGTAGGAAGATCCTTGTGATCTTGCCGAACCACGGGATAAACTCCATGTCCCCGTGTCTTTTGAGCGTTTGCATTCCTCTCCCTCCTCTTTACATTATGCAATCTTTATTCCGCAATTTATATTTACGTTGATTGCATAGATAAACCGCATAGGGAATTGGGTTTTAGTTGTTAACTTTTAATTGTCTTAAAATTTGAAAGAAAGCCCAATTCACCCCCCCTCTTGGGCGTTTCGATCCTTACAGTGGCCATAAGTGCAGTGGGCATGGATGGCGTTCTTGCACTGAAGAATGGATAGAGTTCACCTTGACTATTGGACCTCATGATCTCCCGATTGCTGAGAAGATCCTTGATTGTGAAACCAAAGGGATCAAAGGAAACATAACAACAATTGTCAGTGGTGAATTTTCGCAAGGATATAAGATTTTTAATTAAATTCGGAATGTGAAGGACACGGGGAAGGTGAAAGACAGCATTAGGTGTATGAAGAGATGTTCATCCAGATCCCATAACTGGCATAGTGGAGCCATTGCTGACAATAATGCGTGAGGAATTATGCATGGAAGAGGAACAATAGTTTGGTAAAATACCTGCAACTGCGATCATGTGGCCCTGTGACGCCCGGTTCCGAAAATGAACCAAGCTAACGCATATGTGTGCCCAGGATGTTCATCACACATACACGAGTGCAATCACAAAAGAGTATACAGAAAATTACCACAAGACAAGATTAATTAACCAAATTTTATTACACAAACCAGATTGTCCTCGAATACAAGCTCTAATGAATATTAATGACAAGCTCAACTAATGTAGCAGAAATAAACTAATTAAGCAAACTAAGCAGCTATGCAGCATAAGCGACAGGGTATGTATGCGCAGCTCCAATCAACACCACAGACAAAGCTGACGGTAGACACGGCCTAGAACTCCGCATTATCGCCATTAAACTCCCAATCTTGACCTGCAACTGTTGGGGTGGGGGATTGCAAGAGTGAGTACATGTCGTACTCAGCAAGTGTGGAAAGTATGACATGTGGCTGATTCAAATGACGACAATAATCATGGCAAAGTGCTGAAAAGTACATTAAAAAATTTGAAAAACAATATATTATATGTATGTGAAATAAACCCATCATAATCATAAATAATACCATAATACCAAACTGAATTCATTACCGTCATCAATAATTCTAGATTTCACCATCGTCAATAACCATGTTCAATACCAAAAATAAATCCATAGCCATCCATAATCATTACCAAACCATAACCATCCAAAATTCCAATTTCCCTCTAATCATGTAGGTCATCCAGGCGCTCAAAACCGGGAGCACGGCTATCATGATAGTTTTAATACTCTGCAGAGTTTGTACCTCTTTACCCACGTGTTTGTGATTTCATCACCCGTCGGCGACTAAAGAACCTCCCATATGCCAATTACACTTCCTTTGGTGTATGGCCAAGAGATCACAAAATAGCCTTTACAAAGGGATTACTAGCCTATTCAGACCCCACTGAGGTTTCACCGGTGGCGATGTCTCCCGCAGAGCACATCTTCAACCAAGGGCCCCCTATTGAGCCATTCGGATCCCAGGGTAGTCCCACCATTCATCAACAAACCCAATCCGACTACCCCTTCCCCGAGCATCCACAATGGTCCAAACAACACTAGCAAAGCCCTAATTAATCAGCTACGCCGCACCCATACTTGGCCTCGTGGTGCCACTGTAGTCCTGGCTTATTCTCGCATGAACCGGTCCTTAGATCTAAAGCAAGCAAACCACCATAACATCCAACCCATCCACATACCAGGCTTGCTTAGATCACCCATTACAATACCATATTAACCAATTCATTTATCCATAATCTCATCCATGCATAAATAAGTTGATTGGTATAGTTGTTTTCCATCCCAGTTGATTAAGCGAAGCAAAAAGGTAAAAATCCTTCCCGACTCTCTACCATAAATTCCAGGTGACAAGGGTGGTTAACCAACGTTAGTAAACTTCCTACCATAGGATTCCCATCAATTTGACACAAGCATGCAGTTTTGCAAACAAAACATTTATTTTAAAAACAGGATCAATATGCTTCAAGGACACTTGCCTTGCTCTTACTGTTGATTAGGGTCAAAGCCTTCAAATCCGTCTAATCCACACAATAAACATACAAGACAAGAAACAAAATCAAAGAGTGCACAAATATTACTCAATATGACATGACATGCATGATTGATGCAAATGCAAGGTAGAACTTGTTACTAGATTGCTTTTAATGATATCTAACTAGTTCTAATAGCTTTTAACAAGTTTATACAGGTTTGGGGTTGATTAGATCAAATTTTAGAATTAATTCAACACAATTTAACCAGGAAAATCGGACTAGTCTGCTAGGGACCAGACAAGTCCGCACTTGACGAGATCGGCAGATTAGGGTTTTCTAGATCGACGTAAATTTGGAGATTAGGGGTTGAATTCATGTAAGGAAAAGAGAATAGGAGTTATACCAGGTGTTTAGAACTCCAATGAATCAAGAAACTTGGAGGTAGCACTTGGATCTTGAAGATCTAGGGTTGGTGATGAACTTGGAGATGAATTGGTGGTGAAGGACGAAACTTGGTGGAGATCTCTATCCTTCTTCGTTTCCTCCTCTTCTTCCTCTTGCTTGGGATCTTCTCCTCCCTCCTTGATGGTGGCTCCCCACGAACTAGGGTTTGGGTGGGTGGAAAAGTGG
The DNA here is from genome assembly GCA_036927565.1 of Tuctoria greenei. Lineage (NCBI taxonomy): Eukaryota > Viridiplantae > Streptophyta > Magnoliopsida > Poales > Poaceae > Tuctoria > Tuctoria greenei. The sequence continues at coordinate 18,202,405 of JAYESD010000011.1, read as the reverse complement.
CAAATAGATGTCAAACCAAGGGGTTGGGCTGTTTATATAGAGGTGGAGGCTAGGGTTAGATGAATTTCGAGTTTTGTGATGAGTAGAGGCCGGTTTAGAGTCCCACATGGGCTCTAAAAGAGTTAGGCACGACGTCCCTAGGCCCACTTAACGTGAAACCCAAGAAACAAGTCATAAAACAAAAGATCAACTCGGAGTCGCGAAATATCGGAAAAATCCGGAAAGGACCGGACTAGTCCGAAGTCGTCCAGAGAGAAAATCGGACGAGTCTGGCCTAAAATCGGACAAGTCCGATCTTAGTCAGAAAGGAAAATGGACAAGTCCGCTGGAACACCGGACTAGTCCGGAAAAGTCCTGGGACTTAACAAATTTTCAAGGATTCATGGAATACCGGACTAGTCCGCATAAGATTGGACAAGTCCGAAGTTGTCCAGGGGCAAATATCGGACTAATCCGCAGCAAAAACGGACAAGTCCGTTTTTAGACAGAGTGAAATCGGACTAGTCCTCAGCAAAACCGGACTAGTCTGCACTTTCCTACATTTTTAAGTGCGGTTTTGCTCCAAATCAATTTTAAACTTGTTCCTCTTGTTATGGGTTAATGTTAAACATGTATATGAATGTATGCAAGGCATGATGCATGAAAATGAGGGTGTTACAAACCTACCCCCCTTAAAATGAATCTCGCCCTCGAGATTCGACGCGGAAGAGAAGAGATAGGGAAATTCCTTCTTGAGATCATCCTCCAATTCCCACGTCACTTCTTTTTCGGTGTGGTGCTTCCATTGAACTTTACACCATCTAATGACCTTGTTCCTTGTGACCCTCTCCCTAGTTTCCAAGATTTTGACCGGTTGTTCGGCATACGTCAAATCTTCTTCTAGTTCCAATTCTTCCATTGGCACTTGATCTTTCGGTACCCTGAGACACTTCTTGAGTTGGGAAACATGAAACACATCATGTACGTCTGAAAGATGGGCTGGCATCTCCAACTTATATGCTACTTCTCCTCTTTTGTCCAAAATCTTGAATGGTCCAATATAGCGAGGTGTGAGCTTACCCCTTATGTTAAACCTCTTATGACCTCTCATTGGTGACACCTTGAGGTAAACAAAATCTCCTATTTCAAAGGCTAATTTCCTTCTCCTATTGTCCGCATAGCCTTTTTGTCTTGATTGGGCAGCCCTCAAGTTTTCACGAATTATTTGGACTTGCTTTTCGGCTTCTTGCAACACATCCGGACCAAATACTTGAGTTTCTCCTGCTTCATTCCAGAATAAAGGTGTCCTAAACTTCCTCCCATAAAGCGCTTCATATGGTGACATTTTCAAGCTTGCTTGGTAACTATTGTTGTATGAAAATTCCGCGTATGGCAAGCTTTTGTCCCAACTTTTCCCATGCTTTAAAGCACAAGCTCTTAACATGTCCTCCAAAATCTGATTGGTCCTCTCGGTTTGTCCATCCGTTTGAGGATGATATGCTGAACTAAAATTCAACCTCGTTCCCAAAGCTTCATGCAACTTTTGCCAAAACCAGGAAGTAAATTGAGAACCTCTATCCGAGACTATCTTCTTCGGTACTCCATTTTGGCACACAATATGCTCCATATACAATTCTGCTAGCTTTGCGGTGGTATATGTGGTCTTGACAGGAATGAAGTGAGCTGATTTTGTCAACCGATCTACAATGACCCATATTGAATCATAGCCATACTAGGTTCGCGGTAATCCAACTATAAAGTCCATACCAATCTCTTCCCACTTCCACTCTGGAATCTTCAATGGCTGCAATAACCTTGCTGGCCTTTAATGTTCCGCCTTGACTCGTTGGCACACGTCACACAATGCAACATATTCGGCTATGTCCTTCTTCATGCTATCCCACCAATAGCAAGTCTTCAAGTCTTTGTACATCTTCGTACAACCTGGGTGAATCGAGTAAGGCGAGTCATGTGCCTCCTTTAATATTGTCTCCCGAATATGCTTTACATTAGGCACAACGATTCTCTTTCCAAGCCATAAGGTACCATGTTCATCCTCGTCAAATCTGAATTCTCTCCCTTCTTCGGTTCTTTCCTTGATTTCCTTGATCTCCTCATCTGTCGTTTGTGCCTCTCGAATTTCTTGCTCCAAGGTTGGGTTTAACTCCATCGTCTCCATCTCATTTACAAACCCGAGGTTCAACCGTTCAAACTCCTTACATAACTCGAATGGTAACTCTTGAACCGTGAGTTGATGACTTACTCCTTTTCTACTCAAAGCATGGGCCACTACATTGGCTTTTCCCGGATGATAGTTGATCCCCAAATCATAATCTTTGATGAGTTCCAACCATCTTCGTTGCCTCAAGTTCAGATCCGTTTGTGTAAAAATATACTTCAAACTCTTATGGTCCGTATAAATTTCACACCTATGTCCAAGAACATAGTGTCTCCAAATCTTCAATGCATGTACCACGGCTACTAGTTTAAGATCATGCGTGGGGTAATTCTGCTCATGTTTCTTCAATTGTCTTGACGCATAGGCGACCACTTGACCTTCTTGCATCAATACACATCCAAGTCCTTGTCTTGATGCATCACAACAGATGTCGAAACTCTTGCTTACATCCGGCAATACCAAAACTGGGGCTGTTGTCAACCTCTTCTTCAACTCCTCAAAACTGTTTTGACAAGCTTCAGCCCATTGGAACGCCTTTCCCTTCATTAGCAACTCCGTCATAGGCTTGGCTATCTTGGAAAAATTCTTGATAAACCGACGGTAATATCCAGCCATCCCAAGAAAACTCCTTATTTCCTTGACATTTTGCGGCGGCTCCCACTTCAACACGTCTCTCACTTTTCCGGGGTCAACCGATACTCCTCCTCCTGAGATTATATGACCCAAAAATGGCACCTCTTTCAACCAAAACTGGCACTTGTTGAACTTGGCATACAATTGATGCTCCCTCAATTTCTGCAGCGTAAGCCTCAAGTGTTCCTCATGTTCCTTCTCATCCTTTGAGTAGATCATAATATCATCAATGAACACCACGACAAACTTATCCAAGTACTCCATGAAGACCTTATTCATGAGGTACATAAAGTAGGCAGGCGCATTTGTCAATCCAAAAGACATCACAGTGTACTCATAAGATCCATACCGTGTCCTGAAAGCTGTCTTGGGTATGTCTGATGGTCTAATCTTCATTTGAAAGTATCCCGACCTCAAATCAATTTTAGAGAAGACACAAGCACCCTTCATCTGATCAAACAAGTCTTCTATGCGTGGCAAGGTGTACTTGTTCTTGATTGTTACCTCGTTGAGAGCTCGGTAATCCACGCACATCCTTTGGGATCCATCCTTCTTGTCCACAAATAGAACGGGCGCTACCCAAGGTGAAGAGCTTGGGCGAATAAAACCCTTCTCTAATTGCTCTTGAATTTGCTTCTTGAGCTCTGCTAATTCCATAGGAGGCATCCTATACGGCCTCTTAGCTATAGGTGTAGTTCCAGGTATTAAATCAATAACAAACTCAATCTCTCAATCGGGTGGCATACCTGGCAACTCATCCGGAAACACATCCAAAAATTCACACACCACCGGAATCTTCTCAATTGTGGCACCGTCCATATGATTCAACTCCAATTGCTTCGGTGCGGTTTGAGATGCTTCAAATTCTACGGTGATCCCTTCCTCATTAGTCAACTTCACTGTCTTCGTGGCACACTCAATAACTCCATTGTGCTTCCTCAACCAGTCCATACCAAGTATAATATCCAACCCTTGAGAATCCAAAACAATGAGGTTGGCGGAGAAGCCTACCCCCCTTATTCTAAGGCTTACTTTTGGACATACTATATTTGTCCTCATCTCTCCTCCAGGAGACTTAACCAATAGAGTAAACTTCATATGAGAGACATGCAAACTATACTTGGCAACATACTTCGATGCAATGAATGAATGCGATGCTCCAGAATCAAATAACATAGTCGCGGGGTTGGAGTTGGCGAGAAACATACCAATGACCACGTCATTCGCTTGTTGAGCATCCTCCGTAGAGACATGGTTCACGTTGCCACGAGCAAAATTCTGCTGTCCACGGCTTCCTTGTGGCTGTCCTCCATTAGGTCTTGGGTTTTGCCTCGGCGCATTGCTTCCTTGACCAAGGCCTGACTTAGGACATTGATGCGCAAAGTGTCTAGCTTCTCCACAAGTATAACACTTCTTAACTCCACCAGAATTATTGCGACGAGCTTGGTTTTGAACATTTGCAGCAGGAAAATTAGCACGAGGCTCATAAGGCATTGGAGGCCTAGGTGCTTGCATAACAGGGCGCTGCTGCACAAACTGAGTTGGGCGTGGTGCATAACCAGGGCGCTGAGCAGGAATAGAGGAGTTGTAATATGGCGCATTGGGCGGCGCAAAGCGAGGGCACACATTACTTCCTTGTTGTTGTCCTTGATATGGCGCCTTCCTCTTGGTTTTTTGCTCCATCTCACGGATCTTGTTCTCAACCACAATTGCTTCGTCCACAAGCTTCTGGAAATTGACATAATCACAATTGAGCAATTGCACTTGGATCTCATTGTTCAAGCCCCTCATGAACAAGTATTGTTTCCGGCTGTCCCGACTCACATCCTCAGGCGCGTACCTTGAGAGTTGAGTGAACTTATTGAGATATTCACTCACGCTTGATCTTCCTTGCCTTAAATTCTCAAATTCATGCCTCTTTAAGATCATAACTCCCTCGGGCACATAATGAGAACGAAAATTCTCCTTGAATTCGGCCCAAGTGATTCTTTCTTGGTTCTCATGAGCATTGCAATAAGAATCCCACCAATCCGCAGCTGCTCCAACTAGTTGATGAGAAGCAAATAGCACCTTCTCCCGGTCACTACATTGGACAATAGCTAGCTTCTTCTCCACGGACTTGAGCCAATCATCCGCATCCATAGGGTCAGCAGCTTGGGCAAAGGTCAGCGGCCTAGTCCTCATAAACTCTCCCAATCGGTTATGAGGAGGCAGGGGTGGCGGTGGAGGCATGTGGGGCTGATTGTTGATATTGCCAGCCTGCATCTGTCCCATAGTTTGTATCATGGTCTGCATGAGCTGGTTTTGCATGGCCAATAGCTGCTCGATGTTGATAGTTCCCTAGTAGATCCTTGCCCATTGTTGTTCTGAGGCACTCCATTGTTCTCTTCATCATTGCCATCCCTCTGGTCGAGTCCTCACCATCTGAAGAAAAGCAGTAGGTAAGAATTAGAAAACATCCCCAACTTTATGCATCAAGGGATATGAAACTAAACAGCTAGCTACACTAGCCTAGGTGGACATGGCAATGCTAAGGCATCCCAAAATCCTCTATTAAGCACACAAGAAAACAATATATATATATATATATAGCAAACAGCAAGCCAACAAAATCAAATCAATTCCTGAGTGCTCCTATGTGCTCTAAAGTGTCTATTCTATCTAGGCTGCATCCTACGGTCAAACCTGTGGCTCTGATACCAATCTGTGACGCCCGGTTCCGAAAATGAACCAAGCTAATGCATATGTGTGCCCAGGATGTTCATCACACATACACGAGTGCAATCACAAAAGAGTATACAAAAAATTACCACAAGACAAGATTAATTAACCAAATTTTATTACACAAACCAGATTATCCTCGAATACAAGCTCTAATGAATATTAATGACAATTTCAACTAATGCAGTGGAAATAAACTAATTAAGCAAACTAAGCAGCTATGCAGCATAAGCGACAGGGTATGTATGCGCAGCTCCAATCAACACCACAGGCAAAGCTGACGGTAGACACGGCCTAGAACTCCGCATTATCGCCATTAAACTCCCAATCTTGACCTGCAACTATTGGGATGGGGGATTGTAAGAGTGAGTACATGTCGTACTCAGCAAGTGTGGAAAGTATGACATGTGGCTGATTCAAATGACGACAATAATCATGGCAAAGTGCTGAAAAGTACATTAAAACATTTGAAAAGCAATATATGTATGTGAAATAAACCCATCATAATCATAAATAATACCATAATACCAAACTGAATTCATTACCATCATCAATAATTCTAGATTTCACCATCGTCAATAACCATATTCAATACCAAAAATAAATCCATAGCCATCCATAATCATTACCAAACCATAACCATCCAAAATTCCAATTTCCCTCTAATCATGTAGGTCATCCAGGCACTCATAACCGGGAGCACGACTATCATGATAGTTTTAATACTCTGCAGAGTTTGTACCTCTTTACCCACGTGTTTGTGATTTCATCACCCGTCGGCGACTAAAGAACCTCCCTTATGCCAATTACACTTCCTTTGGTGTATGGCCAAGAGATCACAAAATAGCCTTTACAAAGGGATTACTAGCCTATTAAGACCCCACTGAGGTTTCACCGGTGGCGATGTCTCCCGCAGAGCACATCTTCAACCAAGGGCCCCCTCTTGAGCCATTCGGATCCCAGGGTAGTCCCACCATTCATCAACAAACCCAATCCGACTACCCCTTCCCCGAGCATCCACAATGGTCCAAACAGCACTAGCAAAGCCCTAATTAATCAGCTACGCCGCAACTATACTTGGCCTCGTAGTGGCACTGTAGTCCTGGCTTATTCTCGCATGAACCGGTCCTTAGATCTAAAGCAAGCAAACCACCATAACATCCAACCCATCCACATACCAGGCTTGCTTAGATCACCAATTACAATACCATATTAACCAGTTCATTTATCCATAATCTCATCCATGCATAAATAAGTTGATTGGTATAGTTGTTTTCCATCCCAGTTGATTAAACGAAGCAAAAAGGTAAAAAACCCTTCCCGACTCTCTACCATAAATTCCAGGTGACAAGGGTGGTTAACCAATGCTAGTAAACTTCCTACCATAGGATTCCCATCAATTTGACACAAGCATGCAGTTTTGCAAACAAAACATTTATTTTAAAAACAGGATCAATATGCTTCAAGGACACTTGCCTTGCTCTTGCTGTTGATTAGGGTCAAAGCCTTCAAACTCCTGGTGCTGTAGATCCTCCGCGGCACTTTCTAGCGCAAATCCGTCTAATCCACACAATAAACATACAAGACAAGAAACAAAATCAAAGAGTGCACAAATATTACTCAATATGACATGACATGCATGATTGATGCAAATGCAAGGTAGAACTTGTTACTAGATTGCTTTTAATGATCTATAACTAGTTCTAATAGCTTTTAACAAGTTTATACAGGTTTGGGGTTGATTAGATCAAATTTTAGAATTAATTCAACACAATTTAACCAGGAAGATCGGACTAGCCCGCTAGGGACCGGACAAGTCCGCACTTGACGAGATCGGTAGATTAGGGTTTTCTAGATCGACGTAAATTTGGAGATTAGGGGTTGAATTCACGTAAGGAAAAGAGAATAGGAGTTATACCAGGTGTTTAGAACTCCAATGAATCAAGAAACTTGGAGGTAGCACTTGGATCTTGAAGATCTAGGGTTGGTGATGAACTTGGAGATGAATTGGTGGTGAAGGACGAAACTTGGTGGAGATCTCTATCCTTCTTCGTTTCCTCCTCTTCTTCCTCTTGCTTGGGATCTTCTCCTCCCTCCTTGATGGTGGCTCCCCACGAACTAGGGTTTGGGTGGGTGGAAAAGTGGCAAATAGATGTCAAACCAAGGGGTTGGGCTGTTTATATAGAGGTGGAGGCTAGGGTTAGATGAATTTTGAGTTTTGGGATGAGTAGAGGCCGGTTTAGAGTCCCACATGGGCTCTAAAAGAGTTAGGAACGATGTCCCTAGGCCCACTTAACGTGAAACCCAAGAAACAAGTCGTAAAACAAAAGATCAACTCGGAGTCGCGAAATATCGGACAAATCCGGAAAGGACCGGACTAGTCCGAAGTCGTCCAGAGAGAAAATCGGACGAGTCTGGCCTAAAATCGGACAAGTCCGATCTTAGTCAGAAAGGAAAATGGACAAGTCCGCTGGAACACCGGACTAGTCCGGAAAAGTCCAGGGACTTAACAAATTTTCAAGGATTCATGGAATACCGGACTAGTCCGCATAAGATCGGACAAGTCCGAAGTTGTCCAGGGGAAAATATCGGACTAATCCGCAGCAAAAACGGACAAGTCCGTTTTTAGACAGAGAGAAATCGGACTAGTCCTCAGCAAAACCGGACTAGTCCGCACTTTCCTACATTTTTAAGTGCGGTTTTGCTCCAAATCAATTTTAAACTTGTTCCTCTTGTTATGGGTTAATGTTAAACATGTATATGAATGTATGCAAGGCATGATGCATGAAAATGAGGGTGTTACAGGCCCGAAGCTTCAGTGTCCATGTACCACTCATGTTGGTTGTTGCCGGTTTGCTGAGACGCAGAGTGCAGTGCTTGGAGGAGACGCCATGTCGAATGTAGGAGGCGTAGTCGGCGCAAACTGTGTTGATGACTGCTGCTAGACATGGTAAGGGTGTGTTGCAGGTGGTTTGGAGCCAAGTATGCCGGGACGAGTGGCTCCAGTCCAAGTTGCACGCCATGCCTGGTTGGAGCCGAGCCATGCAGTGAACCATGGTGGAACTTTGTTGTTGTCAGAGTTTTGCATTCCACGGCCACCGCGGCTGTGCCCGCGACCACAATTACTGCCACGTCCACGACCACACACCTGATTGGATTGCGGTGCGCGTTCGTTGTTGGGACGAGGTGCCTGATTGTTGCTTGCAGAGGAGTCATTGGTGGCTTCAGATGTATGAAGTGCAGTTTCTAGTGAAGTTGTGGTAGAGGAAGCCAAGGTGTTCTCGGCCACGAGTAGCTGGCCACGTGCCTCCATAAAAGAAGGAAACTTCGGCATGGCCGGGAGCAGTTGGCGTAACACAAGATACTTCGGATTAAGACCTCGAATGAGTTGGTGCACAAGTGCACGATCTGGGATCGGTTGATCACAATCAGCCAGCGAATCTGCAAGGGTTTTAAGCTTGTGACAGTATACAGTAGCAGACATATCACCTTGAGTGAGGCCGTGAAGTTCTTGCTCAAGATGAACTGCATGGCTTGACTCGTTGCCAAGACAATAATCAGCAATCTTCAGCCATACACCATGAGCAGTGATATCATCTTCTATGACGAAATCGAGAAGATCATCCGCAAGTGTGGCATGAATCCACATAAGGACTCTGAGGTCTTCCTGAATCCAGACGACATCATCTAGACGAGGAGGCGAGCCGTTAATGTGATGTCGCAGATTGAACCTGCCAAGCACCACCAGGAAAAGGCATTTCCACCGGCGGTACGCCGTTGAAAACATGTCAAGTCGGACTGTAACAAAAGTTGTGATGTTGACTGACTGAGTTGCGGTGGCAATGGTAGATTGAATGCCAGCGCTGGTGGTGTGGGACAATGAAGATGTGGTTGAGCTCATGGTAGGCGATGAGTTTGGCCCGATCGTCTGGCTTGACGACGATGAGAATGTGTCAGCCATAGTCGGGAGTGGTGGGTGGGAAGAAAAAGAGGATCTATAGGGCTTTGATTACCATGAAAGTAAATGACTCAACTTACTTTCATTGTATTGATCAGTGGCGATTATATAGCCAGGAGTACAAAGGAGTGGTGTGCCCACGTTTACAGGAATATAGGAAGACCGTTACAAGATTTAGTCTAAGCATAAGATCCTATTATCACGCACACGATCCTAGCATCATGCAGGTCGTTGAAGAGGCTGGAGTGCGTGCGTCCAATACCTTATTTACAACGACCGCAGTAGCCATCATAAATAAGGAGGCCCAGCCTATCCACAGGGCCTGAATCCTTATGACGGTTGCGGGCGCTGTCGTAAATAAACTTATTTTCAAAGGGAGTCATCGTAAATAAGCTTATTTACGATGAATAATTTACGACAGCCACAACCCATCGCAAATAATGAAAACCCTCATAAATAGTGTTGAAGTGTAGCAACGACACTTCCCCGGTACTACTAAAGTGTAGACCGCGGAGGTTCTTGTTACGGTTGGGGCACGCAGAGATCAAGATCAAGATGGCGGCACCAGAGATTTACGTGGTTCGGGCCGCCTGAGCGCAATACCCTACTCTGCAGGGTTTGTGTTGTTGTATTGTATGGGTCTGTTCCCTAGTATGCGGATTTGCTTGGATCAGATCTTGTGTCTAGGTTCCTGCGGCACAACCCTTTTATAGTTCTAAGGACTGGCCATTATAAAGCTTTCCTGGCCTGACATGTGGCCCTAGCATATTTAATGCTGGTATTAAGCATGATTAATAGTGTGATAACGTGCCTTAATGGCTACGTTACCCCTATTAACAGTGCACTGATCGTGCGTCATTAATATAGCATTAATGACACGTAATCAGGCCTTGTAACTGCTGCTTTAACCGTCCTTGAATGTCCGTGCTGGATGAGATCTGCTTGTATTACTGTTGGCGATGAAGGTCTGGAGGCTTCACACGTGGCAGCTCCGGAGCTTTCCCTTGTGGGAATGAAGATCAGGGACTGCTGTACACGTGGCGGCACCAGATCTCCTCTCTGCCAGGTGTTAGGTCCAGGGCTGTTGTACACGTGTTGTCACCGGAGCTTTCCTTTGTTGGGAGTTTAGTTCCGGTCTTGTTTTACACGTGTTAGCTCAGGAGCTAACCATATGACGGAAGCGGGTCTGGTGCAACGTGACATGTGGGACCGGAGGAGATCTTCAACTCTGACGGGTTGAACTCCCTTGTACTCTTCGCGGTATCGAGAGGTACCCGGTACGCAGGGTACCGACAAATAGCTTGTTTACGATGATTTTTCCCTTATTTGCGATGGCTACAACCGTCGTAATTCAGTCGAATTCCTATAGTGGGTGGAGCTCAGTGCGCGGAGGGGGCCTACACGGCGATGCTCGGCGCAGTGGTGAGTGCGGCGCGGTTCTCTCTACAAAGGGAGGAGGCCGCATGCTGGCGAGATGCAGTATCACGGCTGACGAGACACGGCGGGGTGGGGTAGAGGCGATGAGGTGCTGGATAGGGCGGCGGCAACGTGAATCTTTGAATCAGGAGAAGAAGACGGATTCGGAATGGGGAAGTGCGGCGGGGCGACGAGGCGGTGAGGGGGAAGCGGCGAGCAGATCTGGGCACGGGACGAGTGCAGCACAGGGAGAGGCCGAGCGTGGGCAATCCGAGTGGAGGCGACTGTCGGTGCGGAGCCTACAATGACAGAGAGAAATGTGTGCAGCCAAGACTGTTCTTTTCTAGCCGGGAACGTTAGAGGATGGAGGAGGTAGGGCAGATTAAAAAAAGAGAGGAGAAAATAGGGGAAAAAGAGAAAGACAGGAAAAAATGAAATAAACAGACAAGAGTAAAAGAAACAAATAATGAATTTAGTGATTTTTTGTAAATGATAAACATATTATGGAGTAACATAAGTAGTTATATGCTACAGTAAAAAGTAAAAGGTAGTTGAATTAAATGATATAAAATATATGTTAGTTGATATAGAGATTCGATTTAAAGGTGAACAAATGCGGAGAACTAAACTGTAAAGGTGAAAATCTTTTAGAGGTGACGGTAAAAAGCTGAAAATATTATTTTAGATGTTAAATTTAGAGATGAACAAGTTCGAATAGACTTAGTTGCGGTCTAAGTCTTTGTTGTAGTAATGGGAGCTTTAGCCATTTTTTTATTTTTCGCTCCAGTAGTACTAAAGTACGTGAGATACGTGAACCTTGAAAACAATAAAAGGTACTTAGTACTAAGTTCAATTTATCATGAGAGCGAATTTCAGATTTGTTCAATTTCTTAAGAGAGCGAATTTCAGATTGAATTTCATAATATTAAATAAAAATAGTCTCTTGTTTACAAAATACAAATAGTCTACATAGAAATTCATTAGTACTGAATCTGGATGTCCTCTATAGAGGAACTTATATGATGAATCTGGGATGCAACTATAAAAAACACTACAACATAAAACTTTATCTCAGGCAGCTCTAAATATATTATCACAAGCAGTTTTCAAAACCGCCTGTAATAAAGTGCTTGCGATAATCGACCATTTACACAGGCGGTCGCTACAAACCGCCTGTGATAATGATTTTTTTCCGCAGGCGGTTCGTTACGTATAACGTGTCGTCTGTGATAAGCGTTATGACATGTAGTTCGTTATGTACATTGTCCGTTTATGATAAGATATGAACCTATACAGAACTAAACACTATGATTTGTAATTTCTGGCTCAAATTCAAATAACAACAATCATAATATATACATTGTAATTCATAGTTGATACACTGCAATTCATAGTTGATACATTGCACATAGTTTCTATATTGCAATTCATAGTTTATACATAGCAACTCATAGTTTATCTGAGGCTCACATCAAATATACATTGTACTGTTGTTGGTATTTCTTACAAAAACAGAATATTCCACAAGCACAGGGAAATACAGCTATAACACTTCCTCTTAAAGAGTATTCCCAAGGGTATCACATCTATGGAACTTGTGTGAGATCTTCTAATCTTGTTGTTCCAAAGATACACAGTTTGTTTGGTAGGCAAGAAATTGAGAGAAATTCAATTATTTGAAATCTAGCCACAATAGTCTAAAACAGCTGCTTGCTTTGGGCATGGGTTTACCCTTGGCAACACTAAGACAATTCCTGCCACGAGCCTATGGCATAGCCAAATGTGGAGGGTTACTAAGAACGGATAGGGCTGTCACCACCTACTGTCTACCTCTTAAATCAGTGGGTCTACGAGATATCCACTAATAAACTCTAACCTAAGCACCACACTTAAGTTCTAATTCACAACTATAATCGTTTCAAATGCAAAGCTACGACTAGAGCCTGTAATAAATTAAAGCAGTGAACCCACAATCAGTTACAAAAGCAAACTACTATGAAATAGAAATCAAACTAGTATTGAATTCACGAAAGTTTCTTACTCGATTCTAGCAAAACTTTCATAGAGGTACAAGTGTGGAAGAGGGACTTGACAAGCCCAAGCCACCTTCTCTTAGCTCCTCCTCACTCTCCTGCTTGGTTGGCCACTTGGGCAGCTCTAAACCTTATGAGTGGAGTACTAATCTCAAACTTGTGGTGCGTGTGATGTGAGGGGAGTGAGGGGATATTTATACACGAGTTCAGTTGGTTATGTGCCACAATTAGCATGCTAATCAGTCGTTACCGTCATTAGAGAGCCACAAGAGGGTGACACACGTCGTTTGACCGCGTTTGGCACTAGGGCCACATCCGCCAAACCAGGGGGACTGACAACCTGGTCCTGGCTCCCCCTCGGCTGTGCTTTCTCGCGATGGCTGCCAGGTGGGTCCTGACCCCCGTTTCGGCGTGAATCACCATTGGATCTTCTCAGATGCGCCTAGGAATGACTCATGGATCCAAATGATTCCACGTGTCATTGCCTAATTGGTTGAATGTCAAATTTTAGGATTGCTCCCTGCATTCTTGGTTATTTTGAGGTTTAATTCACTTGCATGCAAATAGACACTAACACTTGTGGAACTTGTTAGTTTTAACACCTACCACTATGTTGAGTTCTCCATTTTATAATCTCCGTGTCATGAATTGATGGTCAAATTTAGCATTTAAGGACTGTCAACAAACTCCCCCACCTTTAGTCCTTTACCCATCCTCGAGTGAAGGAAAGAAGAACTAAGTGTCAAGATAAATATTGCTATGATTATGGAAAAAGTATACATAGTATTTTAATTCATACCTTTGCTCATAAACCCTTTGTAGTGTGGCTACCACATCATCTTGGGCGTTTGAGAGGTGGAACGGTTGAGCGTATCTCACCCGGACTTCCTCCTGGTGAAATAACTTTGAAAATTGCTATATTTCGAATGTCAAAGGATAATGCCTTTTCCTTCTCAATTGGATTCTCTCAAGTCACTCAAAGTGTTTGAATCCTCAACTTGGAATAATTTTGCCACTTGTATCTCTTCAACAAAGTATGGCTTTTTGTGAAGCTTGGTAGGGGTAGCAGAGTAGAACACTTGCAATTCATATATTAAATAAGTCAAAAAATATCCATATGAGAAGACCATGCAATAAATCCAATGACTAAGAAAATTCTTGTGAACATAATATGGGTGGTGGATGATGGGTGATGAATGGTTATGATAGCTCCTATTAGATCACTCTTTTTTTTTTGAAAGGATGATGCATGGCTACTTATTGGCTCTCTCTCTCTCTCTCTCTCTCTCTCTCTCTCTCTCTCTATTTTTTACTATTCTTTTTGAGAGCTCTTATACCCATGCCTTCTACTCCTTTTATGCATCTTTTTAATGAGGGAGTATTTTGCAATAAATCTCATGGAGTATCTTATAATGATGGATGGATGAAAATTATAGAATATGGTGGGGTGCACAAGAAACTCCTTGTGAGACCTATGTGTGCTGAATACATTGGTTTTGACGATAAAAGTTTTGAATACTACCAAAACACCTTTTTAACAAGGTCCGACTCTAGGTCCGAGCTCCAGCAAGGTCCGACGATAGGTCCGACTTGTTTTGGGTAGCTCCGGGAGCTTTGTCTTTAACTCCAGCATGTCTTTGACAGCTCCGACATATATTTGTTAAGCTCCGACTTGTTTTGGGTAGCTCCGGTGAGCTTTGTCTTTATCTTTGACATATCTTTGATAGCTTCGGCATGTCTTTGTTAAGCTCTGACTTTCTTTTTCTAGCTCTGGCTTTTGGGTTGACTAGTTCCGACTAGTTTTGGTAAGCTCCGCGGATGCTAGTTCTTCTAACTTTGGGAAGCTCCTATTGGTTGTAATTCGACTAACTTTGCTTTTGCTTCTGGTAGATTTTGCAAGTTTCGGAACTTGATTTTATTGTTTCTCTAAATTGTTTCGAACTTGTTTTACATTCTGAAATGTTTCTTAGTATTCATTTACCATGTTTTTATTGCATTTTAGCTGTTATAAAAATGTCCACTTTTACTATGGTTTGCAACATGCTTATGTGAGGTTCTCACGTAAGATGTTATGGTTTTGGAACTAATGAGAGTCAAGTCAAGGACTTGTGCTCGGGAGTATCAGCTGTTTGTTCATGTGCAAGTGTTGCTTGAGTTCAAGACACGGCTGGTCACGAGATCCATTGGACTAGTCTTAGGGGAGGAGATGAGGTTCCAACAATCAAGTTCGGGAGGAACTGTGGTTGAGCTGATCAGGAGGTCACGCAGGGTGATTGAATCAAGGGCAGTGCATATGAAGGAAACTGGATGTCAAAAGAAGGTGTTTGCATGTATGCATGTGGTGCATCATGTGGCAACATGGATCTAAAGATAGGATTATGGAAGGAAAGATATGATTACAAGGATCAGATCGTACCAGGTGATGACTTTGGCTGCGGCGGAGTCAGTTATGGACCAGATATTGAAAGTATCGAGTTGGTTATGATAGTTTTCCTATGGGACATGAAGTTAGGTTGTTTTAGGAATGTGGAATACGTTCTTGAGTTTGTTAGGAAGTCTTGAGATTGTTTCTATCTGCGAATAGGAAGATTTTGAGCAGTTATGGTTTGTTGCGATTCGTGATCAGAGTAGGATAAGAATCCAAGTTATGTACGAGTTAGTCTTCGGGCTGGTTATATAAGCAAGGGAGGCCAGAACTCGTGGGAGATGACTTTTGGGCTGTTACTCTTGTGTTCTATTGAAGAAAGATTGTAGTTTAAAGGAATTTTTGTGCCTTGTTCGTCCGACATGTTGTCTACAGGTTTTTTCTCGTCAAGTTTCTGCAGAGCACTACCTTTCTTCGGTTGTTTTATCATAACTCAAGTTTTAAATATCCGATTGACATGATTATTTTTGGGTTGTCTTCACAACTTGATTTTATATCATCTATGAAAATTTCATGATCATTGTACTAGTGGTTTCTGATCTACACGAGTTTCTTTGCAGTGTTCCAAAACTATTTTTCTCAGGTAGACCAGATTGACCTTTGTTCGATCTTTCGATCGTAACTTGAGTTTTTCTCGATGGATTTCTATAATTCTTGTTGTCATTTCTTCGTGACTTGATTATCTACAATATCTACTACATTTTTCACAATTGAACATGTTTATATTAGTCGCACACATGATTTCTTTAACAAATCATTTTTCTACCGAGGGGTTTTTGTTGCTTCCGCTGAAAAAGTTTAAATCTACCATTCACCCCCCCTGTGGTAGCTTTTCACGTGCTCTTCGATCCTACAATTGGTATCAGAGACACGATGCTCTAATTTCTTTGATTTGCATGTGTTTTGACTAATCATCATGGAGAAATACTCTGCCAAACCTTGTGTGTTTAGTGGTATTGATTTTCAGGTTTGGAAGGCACGTATGAAGGCTTTCATCCAGGCGCAAGGTTTCGCAATATGGGAGAAGGTATACAAACCTTATGAGGTGCCACCAAATGATCAAGTTACGGCTACGAATTTATGGTATGTGGACAACAACAAATCCCGCACTTGATCATTCAGGGACTCACTCAAAGCCACTTTGATCGTGTCGCGCACCTCTGATCACCATACGATGTTTGGAGATCTCTTTGTGATTATCACGAAGGCTCCAACACAATCAAGGAGGTAAAACAAGATATGTTCAAAAGGAATACATGTGCTTTGAGATGCAACCTGGTGAGTCCATTGATCAACTTTTTGCCTGAGATAATAAAATTCTCAGTAATCTACGTAGTGTCAACGTAAACTTTTCTGATGCTGAGAGTGCTAGGCAACTCCTTAGTGCATTAGACATGACAATATGGGAGATGAAAGTAACCTCCATTCGTGAATCAACTGTTATGAGTACTCTTACTTTAGATGTGCTTTACTCAAAACTAAAAACTCATGAAATTGACATTTTATCACGAAAGAATCCAAATAAGTCTATTGCATTCATTTCACAACGTGATATGCCTAGCTCCTTCCAATCATCATCTTGCAATATCCTTGCTCCGCTGTCTTCACTAACCCCGGAACAGATTGAAAAATTTTCAGAAGGGGAGCTAGCACTCATCTCTACTCGGTTCTCAAAAGCATTGCAAAATGTGAGAACTAGAAGAAGAGGAAGCTCTGGACCTCAACGATGTTTTGAATGTGTTAAGACAGGAAACTTTCGTATAGAATGCTCTAACCTTTCAGGTTCTCTTACCTGTGAAGAAAAGCAGAGCAAGGTCAAGACCACCTCTGGAAACTCTAACAAGAAAAAGAAGGGTTCCATAGGATGCAAGATGATAAACAACTTCATCACCACACTTCAAGAGCTCAGTTCAAGTGATGTAGACATTGGAAGTGATGAAGATGATAATGAGTTGGCCAACTTATGCTTCTTGGCGGGCAAAACAAGATCAAGATCAAGTCAGGAGGATGCAGAACACAACAGTGACGATGATGAGGTATGTTCTAGCTGTAATAAAATGTGTGATGCAATTTCTCATGCAACTATTATTGTCAAGAAAAAGGACAAAAAACTTAGGGATAATGCTTCTAAAATTGAATCATTAGAATCTGAAATCAACCGTTTAAAAACTTTGATTCCTAGTGATGATGCATGTCCCTCATATGACTTAATCTATGAACAATTGTCCACATTAAGAAATGCACACTCCTCCACTCTAGATAGACTTGATGAAGAAATTGAAAAGAATTAAAAGATTTACGTTCTCATGAAGTTAAATATTATTCCAATTTCAAACTAAAAGGAAAAACTTCATGTCAAAACTGCCTAGTTTTATCTAAAGAACTTGACAATAAAAATAAGATACTAGAGCGGTTTTACAATGGGAACAAGAATCTAAACTTTCTGTTAAATTTTTCTAAAACTTGCAATGATAAAACCGCTTTAGGTTTTGATTCCCATGCTTATTCTAAAACACATCCACCTCATGTTGTAAGATCATTTGGAAGAGGTTTAATCAGAACTGTCCCTAAACAAAAGGATGTGTTTTTTAGATCTGCAGGAGTGCTTTCTAATTTTGTTCCTAATACTGGATGCTCATCTAGACATGATTACAAAATAAAATGTCATTGTACTTACTGTGAAAAAGATGGTCATGTCATAAATTTCTGTTATAGACTAGCTATACAAATTAAAAAGGATAAAGTCTCTGCTAGATCTCATAACTTTCATGCTAAATTTGCTATGCATGCTAAATCTAAAATTAGAAACTTGAAACATGCTTTAATGAGTAAGAATTTGAAAAAGTAGCTTCTGGACCTTCTGGTAAGAAATCTGCAAAGATTGCTCTGGTAGTTCCAATAGCTCCGAGAGGTCTCAGACCTTCTGTTGTTTCCTTTAGAACTTCAACTTTTGTATCTGAAGCTTCAAATTTCTCCTTTGGAACTACTACTCTTAACTCCAGAGCTACTAGTTTTCGTTCTATACAAGTAACAACTTTTAAATCAGTAGTTAAGAGCAAAAAACCTCAACCCTTGACTCATAAATCTGTTGTTTGGTCACAGCTTTCGCGTGTTGTTCCTACTGGACATCGCATGGCTCAGTATTGGATTCCCAAATGCTTATTGACTAACCCCAGTATTGAGTTAACGACGTATTGTCCTTCTTTGTAGGTTTCACGCTTGAGGAAGGAGAACATATGAATTGTGGATTTAGGATGCTCATGCCACATGATTGGTAACAGAGAATGGTTCTCCTCCCTCTCTTTTATGTCACGTGTAGAAAATGTTACTTTCACTGATAATTCTTTGACTCCTATTATTGCTAATGGATTGGTTAGAGTAAATGACCAGTACACTTTAAAAGATGTGGCACTTGTTAAAAATTTGAAATACAACTTGCTCTCTGTTTCTCAATTGCTTGATGAAAATTTGGAAATAATTTTCTCTAAAAATTGTGGCAAAGTTGTAGATTCAAATAGTGAGATTTTGTTTAACATGTCTCGTTTTGGAAGAGTTTTTAAAGTTGATTTTGATATGTCAACTTCTGAGCATAGGTGTCTAGCTGCCAATGATTCAAAAGATTTATTTTTCTGGCATCGTAGACTTGGTCACGCAGTCTTTGATCACCTCACTCGTGTTAGTACTCTTGATCGCATACGTGGTTTGCCTAAACTCAAAGGAGACAAAGATATTGTATGCTCTTCGTGTAGACATGCTAAGATGGTTGCAGGTTCACATGCTCCTCTCTCGATTACTATAACAACTGAAACTGGTCAACTTTTGCACCTCGACACCGTTGGTCCGGCATGTGTACAATCCTTTGGAGGTAAATGGTATGTGCTTGTAATTGTTGATGACTATTCCAGATACTCTTGGGTTTATTTTATGTCATCTAAGAATGAAACTTTTACTCGTTTTAGGACTTTATTTCTTAGACTATTAATTGATCACCCAGGATCGTTAAAAGCAATCAGAAGTGATAATGGAACTGAATTTAAAA
The DNA here is from genome assembly GCA_036927565.1 of Tuctoria greenei. Classification (NCBI taxonomy): domain Eukaryota; kingdom Viridiplantae; phylum Streptophyta; class Magnoliopsida; order Poales; family Poaceae; genus Tuctoria; species Tuctoria greenei. The sequence goes on along the minus strand of JAYESD010000011.1, from coordinate 18,183,022 downwards.
ATCAATCATTCAATCATTTTTGTACTGAACTGGAATTGAATATCAATTTTCTTCACCATATGTTCCTCAACAAAACGGTCTTGTAGAAAGGAAAAACAAAACCTTAGTGGAGATGGCTAGGACCATGCTTTATGAATATCAAACTCCTAGAAAATTTTGGGCAGATGCAATTGCAACATCTTGTTATGTTTCAAATCGTATTTCCTGCATACTAAACTAGGTGAAACACCTTATGAACTTCGGTTTGGACATAGGCACTGTGTTTCACACTTTAGGGTTTTTGGTTGCAAATGCTTTGTCAAGAAACACGGAAATTTTAATAAATTTGAATCTAGATCCGAAGATGACATGTTTATTGGTTATCCATCTCACACTAGAGGTTACCGTGTGCTTTTATTAGAAACTAACAAAATTATAGAGACCTGTGAAGTTTCTCAGGATCAGATACATATCCTCTGGGGGGTATTTCCGAAGAAGAAGAAGAGTCGATGATACTGCCTGATAGTTCTGAAGCTAACACGTCTCAAGCTCCAAACTTTGAACAAGCTTCGACTACCACCTCTACTGGTCCTGATCGTCCACAAGCCACAAGCTCATCAATCTGCGATGAACTTGATGAAGAAGAAGCTTGTGAGACATTTTTTCCCCTACGGATTTACAAGAATCATCCCCCGCAACAGATAATTGGAAGCTTGCATGAACGAGTTACAAGATCCAGGTTTTTTGACCCCAGTTCTTATGCTCATTTTGCTTTTGTTGCTACTTTTTAACCCAAGGATATATCACACACACTCACTAATGAATCTTGGATTATTGCCACGCAAGAAGAGTTAGAAAACTTTGAAAGAAATAATGTTTGTAAACTTGTACCTTCACCTCATAACCACACCTTAATTGGAACTAAATGGGTGTTTAAAAACAAACAAAGTGAGGATGGTGTAGTAATTAGGAATAAAGCTAGATTGGTTGCTCAAGGTTTCACACAAATTGAAGGCTTAGATTTCGAAGAAACTTTTGCTCCTGTTGCTAGATTAGAAGCCATAAGAATTTTATTAGCCGCATCAAAAGGTTTCAAGTTATACAAATGGATTTAAAAAGTGCTTTTCTTAATGGCTACATAGATGAGGAGGTTTATATTAAGAAACCACCTGGTTTTGAAAATCCAAAATTTCCTAATCATGTTTTCAAACTAACTAAAGCCTTGTATGGTGTAAAACAAGCTCCTAGAGCATGGTACAATAGGTTAACAACTTTCTTAATTGAAAAAGGTTTTACCATGGGCAAGGTAGATAAAACTCTTTTTGTACTTAGGCATGGCAATGAATCACTATTCATTCAAGTGTATGTGGATGATATTATCTTTGGTTGTGCTTCTCATGATCTTGTGTCAAAGTTTTCAGCGATGATTAGTTCAAATTTTGAAATGAGTATAATGGGTGAATTCACTTACTTCTTGGGTTTGCAAATCAAGCAAACCAAGGAAGGTACCTTTGTGCATCAAACGAAGTATACAAGAGACCTTCTTAAGCGCTTTAACATGGACAAAAGCAAGTATCTCCGGACACCCATGGGTACAACAATGACACTTGAACTTGATGAAGATGGTGAACCCGTGGATCAAAAATAATATAGAAGCATGATCGGATCACTTTTGTACCTCACGACATCAAGACGGGACATACAATTCAGCGTATGTCTTTGTGCACGGTTTCAAGCTTCCCCACGTGCTTCACATCGTCAAGCCGTCATAAGGATTCTAAGGTACTTACATGGAACTCAAGAATTTGGCATTTTTCTTCCGTCTTCCTCAACCATTTCATTGAGAGTTTTTTCCGATGCTGATTTTGGGGGTTGTAGGATTGATAGGAAAAGTACATTGGGTGCTTGTCATTTTCTTGGTAATTCACTTGTTGCTTGGTCCTCTAGAAAACAAAATTCAGTTGCACAATCCACAACCGAATCTGAATATGTAGCTGCTGCTAGCGCTTGTTCACAAATTCTTTGGATTGTACAAACACTTAAGGACTATGGGGTTGATCTAGATAGTGTTTCACTGTTTTGTGATAACACTAGTGTCATTTGCATTGCTAAAAACCCCGTGCAACATTCGAGAACAAAGCACATTGACATTAGGTATCGCTTTCTCTGTGATAATGTTGAAAAAGGAAATATTGTACTTCACCATGTAGATACCGAACAACAATTGGCTGACATTTTTACAAAACCTTTGGATTTCACTCGTTTTTGTTTCATTTGTAGTGAAATAGGGGTTATGCATCCCCATGGCTTAAATTGAGGGGGGGGGGGTTTGAAACTTGGGAAGTATATGTGTGAATCCAAAATTAAAATAATATGAGCATAATATTTCATATATATATGACTTTTTTATTCCTTTTTCATGCTGAAAGTTCTTACCACATTACTCTTGTTATACATTTTGTAGTTTTTGCCATGACTAGTAATTGGAATAATTACTTAAACTAAATCTGGTCATGATCGAACTTTCTTGCTGTTTTGAACTTGTTGCATGCTCACAACTGCTTTTAATCACAAAAAATTAATCAAGTAAGCAACTCACATGTTGAGTTTTTATGTTCAAATGAAAAAAAATGAGAAAAGATCAAGAGAATATGCATGCATCACACTTCTTCTTTTGAGAGGGCTTATCATTGCACTTAGATATGAACTTGGAAGAAGTTGTGTATGACTAAAACCATGTCCTTAAGCTTCTAATTGTCAAATGACATAGGCTTGGCTTGGTTGGTTAGAATAAGGCAGATGCACATATAATCTCTTGCGAATTTCATATGATAAAAATTTGTGCTTAAAATATTTGCAGCAACGAGTGTCATGCTTTTAGGTCTTGAAATAGTTAAGTTTGTAAGATCATGACTTACTTAAATTGAAAATTACACTTGATCTCTAGTGCGTGGCTTGCACTACTTTATGTATCTCATTGAAGTGATAGTGTAAGTTACTTGATAGTATGACTTGGATGAGCTTTGTTTTATATGTATACGTTATAACATGCTCATAACAATCAAAATTTCTCTTTTGTGCCTTGCTGAATACATTGTCAAAGGGGGAGAAATTGATCACACATTGCACACATTCACAAGTGTTTTGACATGATATGGCACGATTCTTCTTAGGGGGAGAATTTACAAAGGGGGAGAAATAGGAGAAATATTTCAGAGATAAATTGTTTTAAAACTTTTCATGTGAATAAGCCACTTTTCAGATTTTAAGTGGTGTTGCAAATGCATTCATCAAGGGGGAGATTGTGAGACCTATGTGTGCTGAATACATTGGTTTTGATGATAAAAGTTTTAAATACTACCAAAACACCCTTTTAACAAGGTCCGACTCTAGGTCCGAGCTACAGCAAGGTCCGACGATAGGTCCGACTTGTTTTGGGTAGCTCCAGTGAGTTTTGTCTTTAGCTCCAGCATGTCTTTGATAGCTCCGACATGTCTTTGTTAAGCTCCGACTTGTTTTGGGTAGCTCCAGTGAGCTTTGTCTTTAGCTCTGACATATCTGATAGCTCCAGCGTGTCTTTGTTAAGCTCTGACTTGCTTTTTCTAGCTCCGGATTTTGGGTTGACTAGTTCCGACTAGTTTTGGTAAGCTCCGACGGATGCTAGTTCTGCTAACTTTGTGAAGCTCCTATTGGTTGTAATTCGACTGACTTTGCTTTAGCTCCTGGTAGCTTTTGCAAGTTTTGGAACTTGATTTTATTGTTTCTCTAAATTGTTCCAAACTTGTTTTACATTCTGAAATGTTGCTTAGTATTCATTTACTAAGTTTTTGTTGCATTTTGGCTGTTATAAAAATGTCCACTTTTATTGTGGTTTGCAACATGCTTATGTGAGGTTCTCACGTAAGATGTCGTTGTTTTGGAACTAATGAGAGTCAAGTCAAGGACTTGTGCTCGGGAGTATCCCCTGTTTGTTCATGTGCAGGTGTTGCTTGAGTTCAAGACAGGGCTGGTCACGGGATCAATTGGACTAGTCTTAGGGGAGGAGATGAGGTTCCAAAAATCAAGTTCGGGAGGAACTGTGGTTGAGCTGATCAGGAGGTCACACAGGGTGATTGAATCAAGGGCAGTGCATATGAAGGAAACTGGATGTCGAAAGAAGGTGTTTGCATGTATGCATGTGGTGCATGATGTGGCAACATGGTTCTGAAGATAGGATTATGGAAGGAAAGATCTGATTAGAAGGATCAGATCGTACCGGATGATGACTTTGGCTGAGGTGGAGTCGGTTATGGATCGGATATGAAAAGTATCGAGTTGGTTATGATAGTTTTCCTATGGAACACGAAGTTAGGTTGTTTTAGGAATGTGGAATACGTTCCTAAGTTTGTTAGGAAGTCTTGAGATTGTTTCTATCTGTGAATAGGAAGATCTTGAGCAGTTATGGTTAGTTGCGATTCGTGATCAGAGTAGGATCTGAATCCAAGTTACGTACGAGTTAGCCTTCGGGCTGGTTATATAAGCAAGGTAGGTTAGAACTCGTAGGAGACGACTTTTGGGATGTTCCTCTTGTGTTCCATTGAATAAAGATCGTAGTTTAAAGGAACTTTTGGGCCTTGTTTGTCCGACTTGTTGTCTACAAGTTTTTCTCGTCGAGTTTCTGCACAGCACTACCTTGCTTTGGTGGTTTTATCATAACTCGAGTTTTACTGATCCGATTGACGTGATTCTTTTTGGGTAGTCTTCATAACTTGATTGTATTTCATCTGTAAAAATTTCACGGTTATTGGACTAGTGGTTTCTGATCTACAAGAGTTTATTTGCAGTGTTCCAGAACTGTTTTTCTCGGGTAGACCAGATTGACCTTTGTTCGATCTTTCAATCGTAACTTGTGGTTTTCTCGGCGTATTTCTGTGATTCTTGTTGTCATGTCTTTGTGACTTGATTATATACAATATCTACTACTTTGTCATGATTTAACATGCCTAGATTAGTTGCACACATGATTTCTTTAACATATCATTTTTCTGCCGAGGGGTTTTTGTTGCTTCCGCTGAAAAAGTTTAAATCTACCATTCACCCCCTATGGTAGCTTTTAACGTGCTCTTCGATCCTACACTCCTAATCAAATATCTCATGCAAGTCACTCAATAGGGTCAAGCGTTTGACAAAGTTCAATGAAAAATGCTAATTGGCATATGCACGTGGTTTTCAATAATTATATCGTATGGCCTTGGTGGGTATTTTAATTTCCAATGACAGAGAAAGGCAAATCCTTAAGACTTCAAAATTGTGCAGGATTGAAAATCAATTTGAAGCAAGGATGTTTTTTTCCATGGGTTCATTTTACTCACCATATCACACCAATCAAAAACTTAGATGACATGTTGTCCTAATTAATTATATGAGTCCAGATACATGGTAGTGAAACCAAAATACAAGTTATACTAATCTCATATTTAAGTAAATTTGCATTGTTTATGTTAATTGAGTTGATTTTAATTTGACTTTGCATGAATACGTCAAAGTTTTCAACTCAATTTGCATTGAATCACCAAGAGCAGAGGATAAGAGATTCAAACCGACGATGTGTAGCGAAACAAAGCCGAGAGGGGCCACCAACAGGTCGGCCAAGCCAGCGGGTCGACCGACCTCTGGTTGGCTCCCCTGGTACTCCGCTTTGTCATGTCGTCTCGCATATACGTTTTCGACGTGTCGTTGAGTGAAACATGTGATGTAATCGTCACGAAATCGCGGAGGGACTTCTCTTCCACACTTTTTTCTAGAAACATTATTTGACACAAGATTAACTAAAAGGGGAACTTTAGTGGTGTTATATTAAGTTCACTTTATTGAACAAAAATTGGGGATGCTTACATTATTGAAGTACAAAATATTGGGATGAAAATAAAATAGGCAAACTAAGGATAAGCACCCAATGGCCTAAAGGTACATCTACTCATGGTGCCTTGTAAATGTCAGACATCCCTATGGCCTCGCATAAGCGCTTGACTTTAGCACTTATGCCACGACGGACACCATCAATCTCCTCCATAAGGGTCTCAATATCATCCTTTAATTCCACCCTCTTGATGCGAGTTTCAGCCACCGTGTGCGCTAGCTTTTTATTTCCAATTGGAGATTTGCTATTTCCTTAGCTAGTCGCGTTGCATCGGCACGGAGATATTTCTCATCACTGCTTTGATATTGGCCTGGGGGCCTTTTTATAGCAGGTGGTGAGAGGTGACGCCTCACCCTGGAGGGAGATGAGCCTGTCGATTCCTCCAAGGCTATGTTGTCCACACGCTTGTAGAGACCTTTTCCATAACCTTTCAGGGTTCTCATGCCTTATATTATGAAATGGTCGTTCGTGGGCTCTGGCAAGGTACGAGTTGGCGACTCGTAGTGGTGGCTCACTACGCCGCCTTTCTTCGTCTTGAGTGTTTGGGCTACTATTTTGTGGGATGTCTTCGTGGGCCATATGAATCATCTTTGTAATGGGTCCACTTGTTGGACTTTGATAAATCACGTGGAATTTGGAAGAATGAAGTGAAAATCGATCAGATTTACCATGTTGACTTCCTTTTCTGAATCCTCGTGGAAATCTAAGAAGATTTTGAGACGATGCCCATTCACCTTAAATAGATGGCCTTCATCATCTTACAGTGTGATGGCTCCATGAGATGAAGTTTCTATTACGGTAAATGGTCCTTCCCATTTACTTCATAATTTCCCATGTCCAAATAGTTTTACTCTAGAGTTAAAGAGAAGGACTTTATCTCCAGGCTTAAACTCCTTCGACGTAATGCGTTTGTCATGCCATATCTTAGTTCTTTCCTTGTAGATTTTGGCACTATGGTATGCTTTGTCCCTCCATTCCTCAAGTTTAGAGATCTGCCTCAAACGGTGCTTCCCAGCCTCGTTAAGATCCATGTTCCACCATTTTATGGCCCAATGAGCTCTCTGTTCCTACTATACAAGAAGATGGCCAGTCTTCTCGTAGACAAGTTGGAAAGGAGACATACCAATATGTGTCTTGTAGGCAGTTCTGTAGGATTGAAGAGCACGTGAAAAGCTACTAGAGGGGGCGTCAATGGTATATTTAAACTTTTTCGTCAGAAGCAACAAAAATCCCTCGGTAGAAAATCAACTCGATAAAGACCATGTGTGCAAGTGTTTCTAATGTGTTCAAACGTGACAAATCAGTGTAGATTGAAAAGAATCAAGTCATGAAAGCATGACAATAAGATATACGAGAAAACATTGAGTAAAACTCAAGTTATGACCGAAATTATGAGCAAAGGTCAATTTGTTCTACCCGAGTAAAAACCAGATCCGCAGCACTACAAATAAACTCATGTAGATCAGAAACCACAAATCCAATAACCGTGAAACTTTCACAGATGATAGAAAATTGAGTTGTGAAGACAACACAAAAAGAATCACATCTTGGATCAGTAAAACTCGAGTTATGATCAAAATACCGAGGCAATGTCATGCTATCCAGAAACTCGACAAGAAAGACTTAACGAAAACAAGTCGGACGAACAAGGCACAAAAACTCTTCTAAACTACAAATTTATTGATCAAAAAACAAGAGGAACAACCCAAAGTTGTCTTACCACGAGCTTTGGCCTCCCTTGCTTATATAACCATCCCTAAGGCCAACCCAATCCAAACTAGGACTCTAATCCTACTTGGCTCTAACTCAAACTTACCATATCTGCTTCAGACTCTTCTACATGCAGATAGAAGCAATCTTAACACTTCCAAACACCTTAGAAACATATACCACATTCATAAAACAACTCTACTCTGTGTACAATATGAAATTTAACCAAAACCAACTCAAATCTTTCCACATTTGAGCCATAACCGACAAAGCTACAGCCTGAGTCCATAATCTAGCCAGTTGGACCTTTCCGGCCACATCTTCATGTCCATATCTCTTCACCACGTCTTGGAACAATGTAGCCACGTCCGTGCACCCTATTCATATGTGCAAACACTTTTCAACAACGTTCACGATACCTTCATATGCATTGTTCTTGACCCAAACTTGCGGCATGACCTTCCGATCAACTCAACCACAATTCCTCCCGAACTTGGTTGTTGAACCTCGTCTTCTCCCTAAGACTAGTTCAATGGACCCCGTCACCAGCCAAGTCTTGACCTCAAGCAACACCTGCACATGATTTAACAACCAAATCTTCCGAGCACAAGTCAGCGACTTGAGTCACATTAGTCTGATAACCACAACACCTTATGTGAGCAACTCACATAAGCATGTTGCAAACATAGCAAGAAAATATCCACCATGATCAGCCAAAACGCATCAAAAACTTAGTCGAACAAAGGCGGGGCTGCAATGAAAAGGAAAAAGATCGGACACTCCAATCTCAAATTCACGTGCGAAACACGTGACCAAAAGTTCGGACAGTTCTAACTAAAAGTTTAGACACTCCCGAAAACACGTTTGTAAAGACCAACCATGTCAACTCACGTGCAACTCACGTGACTGGTTTGGACAGTCTGAAGCGAGCAACACGTGTGAATCACATGAGAAAAAGTTCGGACACTCCGAAGCATAAACACATGCAATTCACGTGAGGAAAAGTTTGGACAACCCGCAACCATCGAGGGTAACGTACTCCCCAAAGACACATTGAAAAGTTCGGGCAGTCCAAAACTGTCGAAGGTAACGTTACTCCCAAAATGCACCGAGACAAGTTCGGACAGTGTGTATTGGGGTGTATCGTGGTGTATCGTTGTAAGCTTCAAAACTTTGAATGTAAACCTTCACTTTTATTCTAATTGTCAATGAATTTAGCACACATAGGTCTCACAATCTCCCCCTTGATGAATGCATCTACAACACTACTTAGAATCCGAACATTGGCTCGCTCAGTCACATGAAAAGTTTTGAAAGCAAATTCCACCCCTTTTGAAAATAAAATATCAAATGAGAAAGAAATCTCAAAATGAAATCCCCCCTGAGAACGTGTAAAAACTCGTGATTGTGCAATGTGTGACATATTTATTTCCCCCACCCTTTGACAATGTATTCAACACGATTCAAAAGAGAAATTTCAATTGATATGAGCATATTATAACATATACATATAAAACAAATCTCATCCAAGTTATACTATCAAGTAACTTACATCAATGAGAAACATAAGGTGGTGTAAGCCATGCTAGAGATCACATGTAATTTTTCAATTTAAGCAAGTCATGATCTCACAAACTTAACTATTTCAAAACCTGAAAGCATGACACATGTTGCTGAATTTTTATTATTTTTTTTAAAGCTAAAATTCAGATCATATTTGTCGGTACCCTGCGTACCGGATACCGCTTGGGACTGCAAAGAGTGTAAAGGAACTCGACCTATCTGAGTTGAAGACCTCTGAAGGATCCACGTGTCACTCAGAACCGGACCTGCCTCCCTTCTATGGTTAGTCCCAGTGCCGCCACGTGTATCATAAACTGGAGCTACATTCTGTACATGGGAAAGCTCTGGACTAGATACCTGTGTGGCACCCGCTGACCTAACCCCCGACAGAGGGAAGCTCCGGTATCGACATGTGTACAACAGCACCGGACCTACTTGTCCAAGACGGTAAGCTCCAGAGCTACCACACGTCCGACCGCCAGACCTTCAATATCAACAGTCTAATTGGTGGACCTCCAATGGATCGGACCTTCAAGGGACATTAAAAGACTTCAAGACCTGATTATGTGTCATTAATGCTATCTTAATGACACACGATCGGATGACCCTTAATACTAGTAACGCCACCATTAAAGGGCGTTACCACTCTATTAAGGAGAATTAAGCACATTTAACTGTGTATTAGACATCAGTAATCGCCAGGGCCACATGTCGGGCCATGCTAATGATGTAATGGCCAGACCTTGTACTATAAAAGGACTGGCCGAGTGATACACAAGCGACACACGCGCTTAGGTCCAGAGGAGACACGCTAGTCTTTCGCACTCAAGCGCTCAAACGCTCAATACAACAACACACACCCGTGGAGTAGGGTATTATGCTCAGGCGGCCCGAACCACGTAAATCCTCTTGTCAAATCACCATCTTGTTCTGAATCTCTGCGCACCCACAACCGAACTAAGAAACTCCGCGGGCTACCAACGGTAGTACCGGGAGAATTGCCATAATAATACTCCGACAGTTAGCGCGCCAGGTAGGGGAGTGCCCGAGATTCAAAGATGGTGAATTCTGCTGTTGGATCATCCAACAGTAACCATGCTGTGCAACCTGCTGGACGCAATCCCTCCAACATGCAGCAGCCAGCAGGTGTTGTAGCTCCAGCAGGAGTCATGCCACCACCACCACCACCATCCGCTCCGGCGAATCAAGCTGGACGTCGAGATGGGGCGTCCGCGTCAGTCACTGAAATGGCGAACCACAATCCTGAACACGCGATTAATGTTGCACGTGCTCTTCTCCAACGTCCACCGCCTCCAGGAGCACCCCAGGGTGGGATGGAGCAGTGGAGAGCTGATATGGAACACCTGGTTGCAGCAGCAGCCGATGGCATCAGCAATCAAGGTCCTCCCCCCTTGGGGCAGGCCCCATCGCAACATCGGACCTTGTCGGGTAGACTTGGTTCGCATGCTTCACAACACAGGGTGTGCTGCATCTCAACAGGCGACGTCGCTGCCTTCCGGTGCACGACGTACTCACACGATAACAAGGCTTTCAACTCATGACCTCCGGCCAGAGATCAATCATCATTACCGGCAACAAGACGACCTCGTCCACATCGAGCGTGCTCGCGAGAGGCGAGAGGCTCGGGACAGCTATTCTGCCTTGGCCATGCACCTACGCATGGTTAGATGGCCGTAGAAGTTCTGGCCTCACCTGCCGGAGAAATTTGACGGGACTGTCAATCCCGCCGAATTTCTTCAAATCTACTCCACCGCAATCCTTGCGGCTGGAGGCAATGAGGCCGTGATGGCCAATTATTTTCCTGTGGCTTTGGCTGGGACCGCCAGGTCTTGGTTCATCAGCCTACCGCATGACTCCATCAACAGTTGGGCTGAATTGTGCCAACAGTTCACCGCCAATTTCGAAAGCTCATACACCCGACCAGGCACAAAACTGGATCTTTTTGCTGTCAAGCAAAAGGGGGAGAGTCCCTGCGATTTTTTATCCAGATGTTCTCCTAGATACGAAATACCATTCCTTCTATCTCAAGCGCTCCTGTTATTGTGGCCTTCAGACACTGCGTTCGAGACAAGAAGATGCTGGAGAAGCTGGCGACCAAGGAAGTCACCAGCATCACGAAACTCCTCAACTTGGCAGACAAGTGTGCCGAAGCTGCGGAGGGCCGTAAAATGCATTCCCAACCACCTTCGGAGGCCAACAAAAAATCCTCCAAGGGTGAAGTGACTACTCCAGGAGTGGCAAGAAGAAGAAAAAGTCCAACGGTAAGAAGAAGCCGTCGGCCGATACACCTACTGCCGCTGCTGCAGTAGCTCCAGGTGGCCGGGGGCCACGCCCCGAGAAACGACCTCGATCGTCATCTGAAGACAGTGGCAGCTCCAAGATGTGGTGTCCCATACACAAGATGGACATGCTCAACTTGGAAAACTGCCGAGAGGTCCAGAACCTTACTGAGCGCTACAACAAGCGCCGGGAAGAAGCTCCTTTCTGTCAAAGGGAAGGAAAACAAAAAGTCGACGAAGCTCCGGCTGAAGAGGAGTTAGGATTTCAGGACCCTAAAAAGGTCTTGAAGGTTGTTTACACCTCCATTGATGATGACTCCAATGTCTCCGACAATGAGTGTCGAAAGACCATGAACACCATCTTTGGTGGTTCGTGGGACATCACCTCCCACTGTGTCCTCAAGACAATGCGACGAGACATGGCCTCAGTAGCTCCCACCGCCAGGGCAGAGCCTCATCGGAAGTGGATGGATACTGCCATCACCTTTGATGCTTCGGACTACCCTCGGAACATGATCGGAGCTGGTCAACTCCCACTGATGGTATCTCCAACCATCAATAACATCCAGCTCCACCACATAATAGTGGACGGAGGTTCGGGGCTGAATCTCAGAGGCTTCGAGGCCTTCGTCAAGCTTCAGCTCCGACCTTCGGATCTTCGCCCCTCCTGACCTTTCTCCGGAGTAGGTCCAGGGGCCATAACTTCACTCGGTGCCATTACTCTCCCGGTGACCTTCGAAACCCGGGAGAATTACAGGATCAAAAAGTTGGTCTTCGATGTGGCGCAGATCAACTTACCATTCAATGCCATCTTAGGCAGGCCTGCTCTGTACAAATTCATGGCTGCTGCTCATTATGGCTACTTGGTGTTGAAGATGTCAACACCCTCAGACGTTCTCCGGATCCGTGGAGATCGTACCGCCGGAGTTACGGCTCTGGAAGAACTCTATGCGCTTGCTACAGCGCAGGAGGAAGAATCCGGAATGGAGAAAGCTCTGAAGCCCCCGAGCATTCGTCATCGAGGCTCAACCTCCGCACCTCATGTGCGACCAAGCAGCGAAACCGACATTCCCGTCAAAGTTGTCCAGATTGGTTCCAACGCTGCTCATACCACCCGTATATCGGTAGGTCTGAATGACAAATAGGAACTCGCGCTCATCACTTTCCTCCGGGCTAATGTCGACGTGTTTGCCTGGCAAATGTCAAAAATGTCTGGGATCCCTAGGGAAGTGATTGAGCACAATCTGTAGATTTATCCTGACGCTCGGCCTGTACATCAGAAGCCTCAGAAGCAATCAGTGGAGCGTCAAAACTTCATACGTCAAGAAGTGAATACGTTGCTCGAAGCTGGATTCATTTGGGAAGTCTTCCATCCAAAATGGCTGGCGAACCCAGTCGTTGTTCCCAAGGCTGGCGGGAAGCTTCAGATGTGTATCAACAACACAACACTAAATAAGGCATGCCCAAAGGATCCATTTCCACTACCTAGAATAGATCAGATAGTGGATTCCACCTCCGGGTGTGAACTACTATGTTTCCTAGATGCATATTTTGGGTATCATCAAATCAGAATGTCTAGGGAAAATGAAGAGCATACTGCCTTCATCACAATAGATGGATTGTACTATTACACTGCCATGCCATTCGGTCTCAAAAACGCTGCTTCAACATTTGTGCGAGCTATGTACAAAACTTTTGGAGAGCTCATTAGAGACATAGTGGAAGTGTACATCGATGAAATCGTCGTCAAGATCAAGAACAAGGAGTCATTTCTTGACACCTTGCAAGCTGTCTTCAAAAAGTTGCGAATCACACGCACAAAGCTGAACCCAGAAAAGTGTCTTCGGGGTTAGCTCCAGAAAGCTTCTTGGATTCTTGGTGAACAACCGAGGAATAGAGGCAAATCTGGTGAAGATTAGAGCTATTGAAGACATGCGACCACCAGCTCGCATTAAGGATGTCCAGAAGCTGACTGGATGTCTAGCTGCCCTCAACCGATTCATCTCAAGACTGGCGGAACGGGCGCTACCCTTGTTCAAATTATTGAGAAAGTCCGGACCATTCCAATGGTCTGAAAAAGCAGAAAAGGCATTCCAAGAGCTGAAGCAACTCTTCACCACCCTACCAACTTTGGTAGCTCCGAACCCTGGTGAGCCACTTCCGCTTTACATTTCGGCAACGGGCGAAGTTGTCAGCATGGTCTTGGTTGTGGAAAGACCAGAATCACCCCCAGATCAGGAATCCAGACTCCTCCGAGAAGGTCCGGAGCTACCTGAAGGCGAGTTTGGGTCCCAGCCCCCAGACCCGGATCCTCGAGGCAAGACGCCAGAGGATCAACCTCCTTCAAATGAAGGAGTTACTGTTGCTGAACAACAAAATCTGGACCCTTCTGAGAAGGTCTGGGTCACTTCAGAAGAAACTCCGGGTTCCTCTAGCAAGAACCTGGAGGTCCCCGAAGTAGATCCGGACCCCTCTCGAATGGTCTGGGTTGATGAGGAGGAAGCTCTGGGCCCCTCTGAGAGGGTCTGGACAGTCCAGCGCCTAGTGTACTTCATCAGCAAAGTATTCCATGATGCCAAGACTCAGTACCTAGAGGTGCATAAGCTGCTCTACGCAGTCCTTATTGCCTCTAGGAAGCTTCGTCACTACTTCCAAGCTCACAAGATTTCAGTGGTAACTTCTTATCCACTACGAGCAATCTTGCATAACTCCAACTCTACTGGGAACATTGCAAAGTGGGCAACGGAATTGGCCGAGTTCGATCTTGAATTCACCCTAAGACAAGCGGTCAAGAGTCAAGCATTAGCAGACTTTATGGCAGAATGGACCCCCTCTACATCAAATCCTGGGGGCCCCAGTGAGCAAAAACCGGCACCTAAGGCTTCGGTCTTCACTGAGCCTCACTGGACTCTCTACTTCGACGACTCCGTGCAGAAGCAGGGGGTTGGAGCTGGAATCCTTCTCCTCGCTCTGACCGGGGAGAAGGTCAAATACATGGTTCACCTTGACTTCAAGGCGACAAACAACATGGCGGAGTATGAAGCATTAATCTATGGGCTCAAGTTGGCACTATCATATGGAGTCAAGCAGCTGTTCGTAAAGGGTGACTCACAACTCATTATAAAATAAGTTAAAGGAGAATGCTGCTGCAACAACCCTCAATTAGATGCATATCTACGTGAATTCCAGAAGCTTCAGAAGGACTTCGAAGTCCTAGATCTTTACCATGTCTAGCGTCCAACAACGCTGAAGCTCACGAACTCTCGACGAAAGCTTCAACCAGAGCTCCGGTTCTCGACGGAACCTTCGTCTGGAGATTGTTAAGACCAACAGCTCAGCCTGCCGAACTGAGCAAAGGGGGCGAGACCAGCACCTCAAAGCTGGCAGTCTTGATGGCCCTGTTACCATGGCGTCCATCAAGGGTCGTAGGTGCTGCAGGAAGCTCCGAGCAACCCAACACGCAAGACTCAGAAGCTCAAGTTAGCTCCGATGCATGGATCTCAGAGATCCGGAGCTACTTGAAAGACAACATCCTTCCTGAAGACAATGTTTCTGCTGACCGGATAGTCAGATTGGCTAAAAGATACACACTGGTAGAAGGGGATCTCTATCGGCGTGGTGCCAACGGCGTCCTAATGCGGTGCATTACAAGAGAAGAAGGCCACGAGCTCCTCGCGGAAATACATGGAAGAGAGTGTGGGAACCACGCGTCTTCCCGCACGTTGGTCGGTAAAGCCTTTTGACATGGTTTTTACTAGCCTACAACACTACAGGATGCAACCGAGCTAGTGAAGAAATGTGAAGCATGCCAATTCCATGCGAAGCAAGTTCACACACCAGCTCAAACACTACAAATGATACCTCCGACATGGCCATTCGCCATGTGGGGTATGGATATTTTGGGACCTTTCCCAAAAGCCGTCGGAGGTTACAAGTTCCTCTATGTTGCCATCGACAAGTTCACCAAGTGGCCGGAAGCAACTCCAGTTGTGAAAATAAACAAGCAATCAGCTATCAATTTATTGCAGTCCATAGTATGCATATTTGGAGTCCCAAACAAGATCATAACTGACAACGGGACCCAATTCACAAGCTCTGCATTCCAAGATTATTGCGAAGACCTTGACATTCAAGTCGGCTACGCTTCCGTAGCTCACCTGGCAAGCAATGGCCAAGCTGAGAGAGCGAATGTAGAAATCCTAAAAGGACTCAAGACGTGCACATATGAGCGCCTGAAAAAACATGGAGCCAACTGGATTGAAGAGCTTCCGCCCACCTTGTGGGCAAACAGGACAACTCCAAGCCGATCAACTGGAGAGACTCCCTTCTTCCTGGTGTACGGAGCTGAAGCAGTCCTTCCTCCGGAAATCACCTTGGGGTAGCTCCGGGTCTGGACCTTTTACGAAGCCACGTAGGACCAGCTCCGGCGTGAAGACTTTAACCTCGTTGAAGAGGGAAGGTGTCGAGCAGCTGTTCGAAATGCACGATACTACCAAGAGCTCCGGCGCTATCACCAAAGGCATGTGCATAACCGACAGCTCGAGGATGGCGATCTGGTGCTATGGAGAATACAAACTCATGAAGGGTTAAACAAACTTTCCCCCAGCTGGCAAGGACCCTTCCGGGTGATCAAAGTATCTCGTCCCGGATGCGTTCGCTTGGCAACCGAGGATGGGACACCGCTCCCTAATCCTTGGAACATTGAGCACCTCCATAAGTTCTACGCTTAATATCACGGAGGTGAGTCTGTAATTACATATGATGTATGTTATAACATCATTGTACAGAGTCGGGTAGCTCCTCTGAAAGGACAGCCAAACCTTTCCCAGAAGGTCCGCAAAGTTCAAGCAACACTTGACACAGTCTCAGAACTAAAAGTGTAGCTAGTTACCCTGGGTCAAGCAAGAAATGTAACACACTTAGCCTGGTTCCGTACCCTAAGAGTGTACTTGTTTCCCCTGTACCCCGGACCTATAATGAAAGACATCATTATGTGAAAACAGACTCCACATGCATTTATTTTGTACAGGCTCATTATTTTTATTTTTCCCTTTCTTGTCTATAACAAAGTTGTGCAATTCTCAAGAAACTTTAGCTCGAACAATTCATGTATAATTCAAGTTGCATTGTTAATTCTTTTGGGTCTTAACATTGTTGAATGGCCTACTCGCCTGAACGCCAAGACAATCTAGGTCCGGAGTGTGCTATCGACTTAGCCTCGTCCTGCACCCTAAGTACGCTACTCTACCTACACCCCAGCAGGCCTGAGTAAGGTGAGTCCAGAAAATGATTGGACCTGGAGAAAATAAGCAAATGCACTTGATTGTATATAGAATTGCAGTCGACCTAAAAATTTCTTTCGAGAATAGTAAGCCGCAAATGAGTTATAGATAAGAAATGGATTTTACTATTTTTCTTGACTTCAGTGTGCAGGAAAAATAAAAATCTCATGATCATGGTGGATGATGCCGTAGCTATCGAAGCTTCAACATCCCCTAAGATGGCCCGCTGTCGATGTTTTAAACATTGATAGTAGGTGTTGCTGGAGTTATCAAGTTCTGTCCAATCCAGGGAGCTAGCCTTCAATGTGAAGAAAAGATGGTAGAAGGACAACCCAATGGGGTCCGCTGTCGACGCTCTACGTGTTGACAGTGGTTGCTACCGGAGCTACTAAGCTCCGACAACCCTAGAGGGCCAACTGTTGACGCTTTAAGTGTTGACATTGTTCGTTGCCGGAGCTACTAAGCTCCGACAACCCCTGCTGTTGATGACTTCAGACCTATATTCTACAAGTTCAAAGCACTCAAGTCTTCAACCAAAAGCTACATCCTTTTGGTACATGTTCGCAATCAAATTGTGTACATCTACCAGGGGGCCAAGTGAGACAAAGGTTGAAGACAAAAAATGAAATTCATAAAATTCTTGGATTTCATTCATCTGAGGACAAGACATTACAAAATTAAGGAAAAGAAGAGAAGATACAAGTGGGAGCTACAGGGAGAAAGTCCTAAATCCTACGGAAGAATGAGACAACCTTCTGGGCAACCTCCAACACGTTGGTCTTGGCGGCATCTCCCTCTCCATCGATGGGACCTTCAAGCACCGGGTCTAGTGGGAAATGAGGATCCCGACTTATGTAGCACATCAGAATATATTCTTCAAAATTCTGCGCAAGGGATTTTCCTTCTGTTTCCAACTGGTCCGAGATGACATCGCCCATCTTGTTGAGTTTGTTGCCTGCCGAACTCCACGCTTTCAACGCCTAGTCCAGCTCCGACTCCGGATCATCCGGACACACTGGGCTAAAGCCCAGCGGCGTCGGCGCGTCATTGGCTTTGCCCAAGAAGTTCCATACTTGTTGGGACTCTGCAGCCCTTGAGCTTCGCATCTTCCAAGGACCTCTTGGACACCGCAAGCTCCAAACCTCCTTGGTGTGCTGTTGAATCCTCTCAGCAACTTGCCTTTTGAGGTTGGCAAGATCCTCTTCCCGAACGTGGATCTTGTTCCGGCGGTCAACCAGGTCTCTCTCCCGGCCCCGCACATTCTTCTCCCTGGCAACAACTCCGTTCTCCCTTTTGGTGAGGTCATGTCCCCATTGCCAATATTTCTTCTCCTCGCTCTCATAGAGCTCTTCCAGCTTCTTGGTGCGCTCTGCAAGGCTCTTGTCACCCAGAGCCAGCCTTTGGGCGAGCTCTGCCTCCCTCTTCACGAGGTCATCCCGCAGCTCCAGGAGTTTTTGCTCTTCATCTTCAAGCTTTTTCTCCCGCTCCTCAAGAGCCTCCCGGCGCTTGACGAGGCTGTCATGGATGGCGCTGAGCTTCTCCTGGCGATCATTCGATGCTTCATTAGCAGCTACGGCTTGTTCATGTATAGCCCGAGACTGGTTGTCGAGGGATCACACCATGCTTTCGCTCTCATCCAGCAGCTGGCCCCAGTACTCCATCCGGGCCTTCTCCCTTTTGACCCACTCCTTGTTGTCGACCAGCCTTGTTTGCTCCAGCTTGGTCTCGAATTGGAATCGGTTGCACCACCTCCTAAGGGTTTGGCGCTCCTCCTCGAAGGCCTTGCTATCGTGATAAAAGGCCAACTGGACCTGACGAAGGCTGGAGCAGGCGTTGTTGATGGACAGCGACAGGGGGATCGGCTTCGAACCCGCCGAGGTCCTCTTCGCTGCCTCGGTCGCCGCCGAGGAAGGTCCTGCAACGGAAGTTTCTACCTCCGGAGTCGGCTCCGAAGGTCCCGCCGCCAGATCATCAGCAACTGGTCCCTCAGGCAGAGGAACAGTTGCTTCGTCTTGGCACCCTGGCTCAGGCGCGGGTACCTCCAGAACTACCACCTCGGGGGCAGGCATTGAAGAATCGGCCGGAGCTGAGGCCACTTCCGGCTTCAACACTGGTGCCTCCTCCACCGCCGGTTCAGGTGACGGTGCCTCAACCTCCACCAGTTAGGGCGTCGGCACCTCTGCGACAACCGTCTCAGGCGCCGGAACTTCATCAACCACCGGCTCCACCGCCGAGGCTTCAGTAACATCCGACTCTAGGGATGGAACTGCAGCTACCTCCGGCTCTGAGGCCGGAGCGTCCATCATCACAGCATCAAAAACTGAAGTTTCAACCTCCGGAGCTGGTGCCGCTGGTACATCTTCATTCCCGCAGTCCGGCGCTACCACAGGAGCATTGGGAGAAGAGTCGAGGTCAAGAACCACGATAGCTGGTGCTGGAGCTGCCGCGACCTCAGCCACCACCTGAGGCAGCACTGGAATTGGAGCTGGAGCCTCCGCCTGCACAGCATCAGCTGCTGTCACAGGAACCAGAGCTTCAACCTATTTTTGGGTACCCTGTGAATGAAGGACGAAGAAACTCGAAATATGATTACAACAAAAACAGTCAACTGAGGTAAAAAATCAAATTTACCTTGGAAGACTTCCGCTCCAGCTAGCACGAAACCTATTCACCGGACGCTTAGAGCCCGACCCCGCCGCAACTGGCGAAGTAACTCCGAAAGGCCCTTCAGAGCTTGCTGCTGCCGTCAGTGACGTCTTGGTGGGGGCCCCCCTCGACTGAGAAGGACCCTCGGACCTAGAGCCCTTAGCTGGCCCTGGTGCCGGAGTCACACGACTGGAGCTGGTATCCCGGGGAGACGCCGATGCTGGAGTAGGTGTTGCCATTGAAGACCTCCCCCGCCAGGGAGAAGGAGCTGTTGTGGAAGGAGCAGGTCTGACGGACCTCCCATCAGAGTGCTTCAACTTCCTCTTTGGGCTGGAGGGCTCAACCAACTCTTTGCGCTTGCCAACGAGTTTAGCTCTCTGTCTCGGGGCGGAAGCAGGACCGCCCTCAGAAGCTCTGGGGATCACCAATTTGGTGGTCGAACACGTCTCTACCTCACCGAGGTCGTCAAGCAACGGCATCTTCTTCTGGAGCTCCCTGCTAAACTCCGCCTCCATGTTCAAGGGGAGGAAAGCCGCCAGCGGAGTTAAGTCATCACCCTCGACATCAATGCCATGCTGGAACTTCTTGAGATGAAGCTCCAAAGCAGCGCCTTCCAAATTGGACTTCAGACTGGTTTCAATCCGGTCATCGTCCATCACGCTGTTGAGGGCGCAGGCGAGCTTCTCCCTCTTCTTCGGCAGAGCCCACCTGTTGACCAGGAAGTTATAGAAGACCGTCTGGGGGGTCACCCCTCCTTCCACACATTGGCAGATCATGGTCATGGCTGGGTTGAAAGCCTCCGACAGCACCGGCACCTCACTCCATGCTTCCGTGTCAACATTGGGAAGACCCTCAGGCAGCTCCAGCCTCTCGTGCTCCTCTGCCGTGACGATAATCCAATCCTTCTTCCAGTCGTCCCACTTGCCGGAAGGAAACGACCTCAAGTACTTGTGGGGGCATTTCTTGCGCTTCACAAAATAGTAGAAGCCAAGATACTCGTCACTCTTGCCGATAGTGTGGATGGTGAAGAAGGTACGGAAAAGCTCAACGCAGGGGGGAATACCCACCCACATCTCGCAGAAGTGGACAAACATTGACACAAGGAGAATAGAATGGGGACCAAGGTGGTACAACTGCAGACCATAAAAGTCTAACAGCATCAAGAGAAAAGTGGAGAAAGGTGGGATCAGTCCCATCATGGTGTACGCAGAAAAGTACACCATGTCGCCGACGCGCTTCTTCTTGAATGGGAGCTTGCCGGTGCGGACCAGGTGGTTGAAGGAGTCGCTGGACCACCCCATGTAGGTCCAGACCTTCTTCAAATCATCGTCGGTCGTGAGACGGCTCTTGCGAAGACCCAACTCCATCGCAGCACGGCGGGGCGAGAGAGGAAAAGCAAGCGAATGTTTGGAGGATTCGAGCGCAAGTTCAAATGAAGGCGTAAGGAATCCCCAAACAGTGCACGCTTTCGTTCTTAAGTAAGCCCCCGCAACGCTTGGATGGAAACCGCAGAAGGGCCAAGGATACAGTTCAAAAATTTCACCCTGCCAATGACAAGGGGGCCCAGGGCCACCCAGGCGATCAAGTCGAGGTCCTTACCCCAGGCGAACCATTGTCATGATGAGAGGCAGGAAACCCGAGGGCGGCGGCCTGAAAGGGCACGCGGAGCCGATATGGTTTTCGTATTGGGAACCAGCGTCCTTCAATTGCGTGAGATCCGCAAGCGCAGGTCTCACCTGCCGCATCCTGAAGTGAGGGTTTAACTGCGAACCACCACCTCAACAGCACATCCAAAAACCCTTAAAGACATGGCGCAAAAATCAAAAGATGGACCCACGTCCGGCAGAATGACTTAACCCAAAAGGTCTCTCCCAGAGGTGGGCCCATCTAGGATCGAAGAGCACGTGAAAAACTACCAGAGGGGGGGTGAATGGTAGATTTAAAAATCTTACGCAACGGAAACAATTAAACCCCAACCCCTTCGGCAGAAAAATGATTTGTTAAAGAAATCGTGTGTGAGACTATTATAAACGTGTTTCACCATGACAAAAGTGATATATATCAGAGAGAATCAAGTCACGAAGACAACACAACAAGAATCACTCAAATCCGTCGAGAAAAACTCAAGTTATGATCAAAAGATCGAACAATGGTCAATCTGACCTACCCGAGAAAAACAGTTTCTGGAATGCTGCAAAGAAACTCGTGTAGATCAAAAACCACAAATCCAATGACCTTGAAATTTTGACATATGATAGATAATCAAGTTGTGAAGACAACCCAAAAAGAATCACGTCAATTGGATCTGTAAAACTCGAGTTATGATAAAACCACCAACGAAAGATAGTGCTGTCCAGAAACTCGACGAGTAAAACTTGTCTAGAACAAGTCGGACGAACAAGGCACAAAAGTTCCTTCAAACTACGAATTTTGTTCAGTAGAACACAAGAGGAACAGCCCCAAAGTCGTGCACCACGAGCTCTGGGCTCCCTTGCTTATATAACCAGCTCGAAAGCCAACTCAACTCAAATCAGGAACCTAATCCTACTCTGTTTACGCATCGTAACTTTCCATAACTGCTTAGGATTCTTCTATACGCAAATAGAAGAAATCTTAAGACTTACAAACACCTTAGGAACATATCCCACATTCCTAAACAACTCAAATTCGTGACCCACACGAAATACTATCATAACCAACTCAAATCTTTCCATATTTGAGTACAACCCGGCTCAGCCGCAGCCTGAGTCCATAACCTAGTCGGTTAGACCTTTCCGACCAACTCTTTACGTCCACATCTCTTCATCACGTCTCGGAACCGTGTAGCCACGTCCATGCACTCCTTTCACACATGCAAACATCTTCCAATGACGTCCACAGTACCTTCACATGCATTGTTCTTGATTCAATCATGCTGCACAACTTCCTGATCAGCTCAATCACAATTCCTCCTGAATTTGGTTGTTGGAACCTCATCTCCTCCCTGAGACTAGTCCAATGGATCCCATCACCAGCCATGTCTTGATCTCAAGCAACACCTGCACATGTATAAACAACCAATCCATACGAGCCCAAGTCCCCGACTTGACTCAAGTTAGTTCCGAACACAACACCTTACGTGAGAACCTCACATAAGCATGTTGCAAAACCACAGTAACACGATATCATCCATGTCAACCAAAAATGCACCAAAGACTTAGCAAATGAATACTAAGCAATCTTTCCAGAGATGTAAAGCAAGTACAAAACATTGCAAATGAAAAACAGAAGTATTGCGGTCAAGTTCTGGACCTTGCCAGAGCAACCCGGACCTTGAGCCGGAGCTAACAAAAGCTAGTAAACCCAAAAGCCGGAGCTAGAAAAATCAACTCGGAGCTTAGAAAAAACACGCCAGAGCTAAAGACAAAACTCACTGGAGCTAACCAAAACTAGTCGGATCTTAATAAAAAGGTGTTTTGGTGATATTCAAAACTTTTATCATCAAAGCAAGTGTATTCACTACAAGCCAATGTATTCAGCACACATAGGTCTTACAATCTCCCCCTTGATGAATGCATTGGCAACACCATTTAAAATCCGAACATTGGCTTATTCACATAAAAGTTTTGAAGGCAATTTCTCCCCCTTTGTAAATCAAAAGTAAAATGAGAAGAAAATCCAAAAAATTTCCCATATTATCTCTCCTTATGCACATATTCTCTTTCTCTTCATGCTTATCTCTCCCCCTTTGACAATGTATTCAGCAAGTCATGAGCATATAAACAAATTATCTCTCCCCCTTTAGTTGTTATGAGCATATTATAACATATACATATAAACAAAGCTCATCCAAGTCATACTATCAAGTACCTTACATTATCACATCAATGAAATACATAAAGTAGTGTAAGCCATGCTAGAGATCAAATGTAATTTTCAATTTAAGTAAGTCATGATCTCACAAACTTAACTATTTCAAAACCTAAAATCATGACACTAGTTGCTGCATTTTATTATTTTTCAAAGCATAAATTTAGATCATATGATATTTGCAAGAGGTTATATGCGCATCTGCCTTATTCTAACCAACCAAGCCAAGCCTATGTCATTTGACAATCAGAAGCTTAAGGACATGGTTTCAGTCATACACAACTTCTTCCAAATTTATATCTAAGTGCAATGATAAGCCATCTCAAAAGAAGAAGTGAAATGCATGCATATTCTCTTGATCTTTTCTCAATTTATATTTGTTCATAAAACTCAACATGTGAGTTGATTACTTGATTAATTCTTGATGATTAAAAGCACTTGTGAACATGTAACAAGTTCAAAACAGCAAGAAAGTTCGACCATCACCAGTTTTAGTGTAAGTAATTATTCCAATTACTAGACATGGCAAAAACTACAAAATGTATAACACGAGTAATGTAGTAAGAACTTTCAGCATGTAAAAGGAATCACAAAGTCATATATGTATGAAATACTATGCTCATATTATTTTAATTTCAGATTCACACATAGACTTCCCAAGTTTCAAAACTCCTCCTCAATTTAAGCCATGAGGATGCATAACCCCTATTTCACTACGAATGTAACAAAAACAAGTGAAATCCAAAGGTTTTGTAAAAATGTCAGCCAATTGTTGTTCGGTATCTACATGGTGAAGCACAATGTTTCCTTTTTCAACATTATCTCGGAGAAAGTGATACCTAATGTCAATAAGCTTAGTTCTAGAATGTCGCACAGGGTTTTTAGCAATGCAAATGGCACTAGTGTTATCACAGAATAGTGGAACACTATCTAGATCAACCCCATAGTCCTTAAGTGTTTGAACAATCCAAAGAATTTGTGAGCAAGCACTAGCAGCAGCTACATATTTAGATTCGGCTGTGGATTGTGCAACTGAATTTTGTTTTCTCAAGGACCAAGCAACAAGAGAATTACCAAGAAAATGACAAGCATCGGAAGTATTTTTCCTATCAATCCTACAACCCCCACAATCAACATCCGAAAAAGCTTTCAAAGTAACGGTTGAGGAATAAGGAAGAAAAATTCCAAATTCTTGAGTTCCATGTAAGTACCTAAGAATCCTTTTGACGGCTTGACGATGTGAAGCACGTGGGGAAGCTTGAAACCGTGCACAAAGACAAACGTTGAATTGTATGTCCGGTCTTGATGCCGTGAGGTATAAAAGTGATCCGATCATGCTTCTATATTCTTTTTGATCCACTGGTTCACCATCTTCATCAAGTTCAAGTGTTGTAGCTGTTTCCATTGGTGTCCAAAGAGGCTTGCTTTTGTCCATGTTGAAGCGCCTTAGGAGGTCTTTTGTATACTTCGTTTGATGCACAAAGGTACCCTCCTTTGTTTGCTTGATTTGCAGCCCCAAAAAGTAAGTGAGTTCACCCATCATACTCATTTCAAATTCGGAACTCATCATTGCTGAAAACTTGGACACAAGATCATGAGAAGCACAACCAAAGATAATATCATCCACATACACTTGAACGAATAATGAGTCATTGCCATGCTTAAGCACAAAAAGAGTTTTATCAACCTTGCCCATGGTAAACCCTTTTTCAAGTAAGAATGATTTTAACCTATCATACCACGCTCTATGGGCTTGTTTGAGACCGTACAAGGCTTTGGACGGTTTGTAAACATGATTAGGAAAATCTGGATTTTCAAAACCCGGTGGTTGTTTCACATAAACCTCCTCATCTATGTAGCCATTAAGAAAAGAAATTTTAACATCCATTTGATATAGCTTAAAACCTTTAGATGCAGCAAAAGCTAACAAAATTCTTATGGCTTCTAATCTAGCAACATGAGCAAAAGTTTCATCAAAATCTAGACCTTCAACTTGAGTGAAACCTTGAGCAACCAACCTAGCCTTATTCCTAACCACAACCCCATCCTCACTTTGTTTATTTTTAAATACCCATTTAGTTCCAATTAAAGTGTGACCTTGAGGTGGAGGTACAAGTTTCCAAACATTATTTCTTTCAAAATTTTCTAACTCTTCTTGCATGGCAATAATCCAAGATTCATTAGTGAGTGCGTGTGATATATCTTTGGGTTCATAAGAAGCAACAAAAGCAGAATGAGCATAAGAGTTTGGATCGCAAAACCTAGACCGTGTGACTCGTTCGTGCAAGCTTCCAATCATCTGTTGTGGGGGATGATCTTTGTAAAACCGTAGGGGAACAGATGTCTCACAAGCTTCTTCTTCTTCATGTTCATCACAAATCGATGAGCTTGTGACTTGAGGATGATTTGAATCAGCATTGATGGTTGTCGGTGCTAGTTGAGAATTAACATCCGGAGCTGAACCAAAGTCTTTAGCTGCTGAATTTTCGGGCAGCATCTCCAATTCTTCCTCATCTTCAACGAAAATGCTTCCCCCCTGCGGATATGGATCTGAACCTGCAATGTTTGAGATAGTACCTGGGCTAGCTTCATCAAAAGACCCTTCACAAGTCTCAACAATTTTGTTAGTGTCAAGTAAAAGCACACGGTAGCCTCTAGTATGAGATGGATAACCAAGAAACATGCCATCAATGGATCTAGGTTCAAATTTATCAAGATTACCATGTTTCTTAACAAAGCATTTGCAACCAAAGACCCAAAAGTGTGTAACACTAGGCCTATGTCCAAACTGGAGCTCATATAGTGTTTTACCTAGCTTAGCACGCAAGAAAACACGATTTGAGATATAACAAGCGGTTGCTAACGCATCAACCCAAAATTTCCTAGGAGTTTGATATTCATCAAGCATAGTCCTAGCCATCTCAACTAAAGTTCTGTTCTTTCTTTCTACAACACCGTTTTGTTGAGGTACATATGGTGAAGAAAATTGATGATCTATTCTATTTTCAGCACAAAAGTGATCAAAAGATTGATTTTTAAATTCATTTCCATTATCACTTCTAATTGCTTTTAAAGATCCTGGGTGATCAATTGATAATCTAAGAAATAAAGTTCTAAAGTGACTAAAAGATTCATTCTTAGATGCCATAAAGTAAACCCAAGAGTATCTAGAATAATCATCAACAATCACAAGAACATACCATTTACCTCCGAAGGATTGAACACGTGAAGGTCCTACAGTGTCAAGGTGCAAAAGTTGACACGGTTCAGTTGTCATGATCATTGTGAGAGGAGTATGTGAACCTGCAACTATCTTAGCATGTCTACAAGAAGAGCACACAATTTCTTTGTCCCCTTTAAGCTTAGGCAGCCCACGTATGCGATCGAGATCACTAACACGCGTTAGGTGATCAAAGCCTACGGGACCAAGTCTACGATGCCAAAAATATAGGTCCTTTGAATCATTAGCAACTAGACACCTATGCTTAGAGGAAGACATATCAAAATCAGCTTTAAAAACTCTTCCAAACCGAGACATGTTAAAAATAAGCTCACTATTTGAACTTACAACTTTGTAGCAGTTTTTATTGAAATAAGTTTCCAGATTTTCATCTAGCAATTGTGAAACAGAAAGCAAGTTGTATTTCAAATTATTGACAAGTGCCACATCCTTCAAAGTGTAGTGATCATTTACTCTAACCGAACCCTTAGCAATTATAGGAGTTGAAGAATTATCGGCAAAAGTAACATTCTCTACACATGACACAAAAGAGAGGGAGGAGAATCAATCTTTGTTACCGTTCATGTGGCGTGAGCAACCTGAATCCACAATCCAAATGTTCTCCTTCCTCAAACGTGTAACCTACATAGAAGCACAATACGTCGATGACTCAATACTGGGGTTAGTCAAAAGACATTTAGGAATCCAGTACTCTTCATTATCGCTGTTGTGTTCTGCCTTTTCCATACTTGATCTTGACTTGCCCGCCATGAAGCACAAGTTTGCCAAATCATCTTCATCTTCATCACTTCCAATGTCCACGTCGCTTGAGCCAAGTTCCTGGAGTGCTGAGATAAAACTGCTCACCAATTGACGTCCTGTAAAACCCTTCTTCTTCTTCTTCTTC